>NDXZ01083689.1:0-16705 GCA_003055125.1 Paykullia maculata | reverse complement strand
AAAATTAGGGACTTATAATCCAGCTTAAGATAGGTAATAATATAGGGGATAATTGAGTAAAGTAGAAACATTTGCTTTACATCTTCAAAATACCTTTCAACCGCATGCTTTCAGCAACAGCAGTCAAGTCAATGATATAATAAACTTTTTATATTGCACATGTCCTATGGATTTGCCTATAAAGCACATATTTCCTCATGAAGTTCAAGAAGAAATAAATAAATTAAAATGTGATAAAACTCCAGGATATGACTGTATCAATGGAATTGTGGTAAAAAATCTTTATAATTCAATGTTGAGTCTTAGACATTTCCCTTTTCAATGGAAGTGCGCAAAAATAATAATGGTAGCTAAACCTAATAAGCCAGATGATGTTGTTACTTTATACAGGCCGATTAGTTTGTTTGTCACATTCTCCAAAATATTTGAGAGAATATTTATGAGTAGACAAGCTTATTGTACCTGGCATAGCCCGGCGTTACAAACAGTTTAACAGTTCTAATACTTAAAAAATATGCTTACTTAATTAAATTTAATATATGTATATTAATTTTTTTATGATGGTGATCCTAAGTAGAATAGAGAAAAGGAAGTTTAATGAATATAGATGCTAAAGATTATGCAAAAAAAATTATTTTTTCTTACACTTTTCGTTCTTAGCCTCATAAGCCTCAAGTTCCTCATGTACAGTTATATGAGTTTAACTGTGCTTCATTTTGGTGGTATTAAGCCTCATTAGTTCCTACGCTATTTCTTGTTATAACTTTCTTAATAACCAAATTTAGGTTTTAACGTTACAACTATTAACTTATTAATTTAATTCCTTAATTTAATTAAATTTTCTTCATTGGGGGTTTTTATTTAAAATAGCCCAATTTAAAGACTTTATCTTACTTATATATCATCAGATCCCTCACCAACGCCTACCTAAATTTTGGTGAAATTAATGATGAATATTAAAATTCTTACGCTTAGTTTGATGATTTTACCTATTTTGGCTGCCTTGAAAGTTAAACAAACCATTTTTCAAATGGAAGGTGCCGCGCCCCTTCTAGATATCTGTCTAATGAAATAAAACATCGGAGTTAATCACACAAAATACTAAGACTATAAATAAAACTGTTCTCAAAATACATAATTTAATTAATTGTCGTTGTATGCAACTTTATTTTATTCTGTTGACTTTTGGTTTAAATCAGCCCATAGATACCAAATTGAGTCACGCAAAGTTTAAAGATTATAGATTAAATTAATTAATTTGCTTCACTTTTTTTCTCAAAAAAAAGTAAGATATGCAAAAAATTCATTTAAGCTATATGAGCACTTTCACACCCCTTCATCCGATCCTGATTGTATTGGAATTATACGTGCAAAATTTTGAGATCATAGCTATAACACTTTGCAAGATATGTATGCCACAAAAGGTTTTAGAGTTGTATGGGTGGTGCCACACTCTCTAATCCGATCCGAACAATTTTTACAACAGTTCTTAAGATATTTAAAAAAATGTATTCAAGTTGTATGGGCGGTGCCACACCCCCTGAGCCGAAAAACGGTATGAGAGTTAATCGTTCAAAATTTTGAGACCATAGCTGTAACAGTTTTCAAGATATGCCACAAAATCTATTTAATTTGTATCGGCGGTGCTACATCCCTTATTTGATCCTAACAATTTTTGTCTTGATTAAGAGATATGGTATGAGAGCTAGTCGTGCAAACTTTTGAGAACATAGCTATAACAGTTTTAAGATATTACACAAAATGTATTTGAGTTGAATGGGCGGTATCACTTGATTAAGAAAAATGATATTAGAGCTAATCGTGTAAAATTTTGAGAACATAACAATAACAGTTTTCAAGTTATGCCGTAAAGTGGTTTTGAGTTGTATGGGCGGTGCCACACCCCTTTGTCCGATACTCGCAATTTTTGGCTCGAATAAGGGAAATGGTAAGAGCAAGTCGTACAAAGTTGTAAGTCCACAGCTGTAATAATAGTGTTTTCCCCCTTTTTGGTACTTTCTTAGTCCCCGTTCTAGTGTCAAAATTTCTCAAATAGTTGTCTAAATAGTAGTAGAAGCTTAAGTTAAGCTTTTCATTTCAAAGGTAAAAAAAAATTTTTTTTTAAAAGTACCAAAAATAAGTACAATTTTTATCCCTACATGTTCGAATATCCAAAAAGTACCCAAAACGTATTCATATTTTTTAGAGGTGTGACGAATACAGTTTAAATAAAATTTCAATGTTTATTGGTTTAAAAGATCAAGAGGCCCCAATAAAGTAAGAAAATATAATTTTTACCCGATTTTACCACCAAGGCCCCCAAATTTTAAAAAAATATCAGACACCTGACCGCTGAGTAGGATACAATGCTTTTTAAATTTTGTTTATATCTTGTTTGGTTAAGAAGATAGAAGATTACCGATTTCTCCCTATTTTACCTTTTTTACCTTTTTACCCCCATAATATTTGAATTTCCAAAAATTTCTTCTTGATAGGTCTACGCATTGCGTGAGGAGCCTACCGTCAAAATTTCATGGTCTTTACTTCATGCGTTTGGGCTGTACGATAATGAATCAGTCTGTTAGTCAGTTATTTACGTTACTCTATTGAACATTTGGATGAAATGTTGGCGTGGCATCCAAAATTTCCCAATCACAGAGACTTCTTGATGGATTAAGTGACCATGGTAGGGAAGGGCGGCTGAAGGTCAACATCTACCTTCCACTCAAGACGTGTACATAAGTGAATAGTCACATATTTTGTTTTGAACAATAATTGCTGCGTCTTTTGGGATTAGAGGTGGGGGATTAAACCCCCCCAAATGAGAGTCCGTGAGCTGACTGGACAGTTCCTCTAGTGCCCGCCGAGGTCACGTAACAATATTATTATTATTATACTAAAATTTTCCATTTAAGCCTATTGTTCCTTTAAGACTATCAGTAACATGCTGTGAAAATTTCAAAAAAATTGGTTTAACAGTTTGGTTCAACAGTAAGGTACAAACATGCAAACAAATTTTTCTTTATATATATAGATATAGGGATATATAGGGATTGTCACCAATCTTGGAAAATTTTAACATCATACCTGAATACCAATTTGGTTTCAGGAGCAATCATGGTACTCCTGAGCAATGTCATCGTATCGTAAATTATATTAGTAATACATTGGAAAAGAAAAAATATTGTTCTGGTGTCTTTTAAGATGTAAAACAAGCATCAAGCATTTGATAAAGTCTGGCATAGCGGTTTACTATTCATGCTCAAAAATCTATTTCCAACACCATTCTTTCTTTCTGCTACTTAAGTCATATTTAAGTGATCGACAGTTCTACGTTTAGGTAAATAACGAAAAATCACAAATATATAATATAATGGCAGGCGTTCCGCATGACAGTGCTTTAGGACCTACATTTTACACAATATTAGCATCAGATATGCCTAGTACAGATAATGTTTTAATTGCATCTTATGCAGATAATACAGCACTATTAGCTTCTAGCGCATGCCCAAATGAAGCCTCAAATCTTGTTCAAAATTAACTTAATCAAATTGAAATATGGTTGAACAAATGGAATATAAAAGTCAACACTTAAAAATCTGTTCATGTAATGTTCACACTATTTACGTAATGGTTTGCATATCAAGACTTACAATAAAGCTTAAAAGGAGCATTTAAAAATAAAAACCAAACGACTATATTGGCTGGTAGGCCCTAAGTCAAAAGTTAGTACTGAATCTAAATTAATAATTTATAAAACTATACTTAAGCCAGTTTATACGTATGGCATTCAGCTGTGGGGTACTGCTAGCCACTCAAATATTGAGATATTATAACGATATCAAAATAAAACATTAAGATCAATAGTTATTGCTCCATGGTTTGTTTCTAATATCACTATACATAACGATTTATTTATTCCAAAGGTTAAAGATGAAATCAAAAGATTCAGTACAAACTATCTGCAAAGGTAAAGCAACCATTGCAATCCGTTCGCAATTTCATTACTTGATGATACTGAAGAAGTTAGAAGACTTAAACGACATCATGTACTTGAATTACCATTTCGTTAATTAATTTATGGCTTATTGTTATTATAATATAGTCATTCTGTAAATATTTATACCATTTAATCCTTTGTAAATCATTATATAAAAACTATAAAATTAGTATGTTAATATGTTGGTCTTATTGTTGAAGTCCAATTTGCTTGTTATCCTTAAATGGATAGATTGTAAATAAAATTTATTATGAAAAAAAATACAAAATTTATTTAGAATACGTAAGTGGTTGAAATTTTCGTAAATAAAAAGATTTTCATAATATTTTTATTATTTTAGGACTAATTTTAACAAGATAAATCCAAAACCAAAGGAAGCAATGGCAGAATTTATGCATTGTCATCAAAATTGAGCAAAAAAATTTGCTTCCCAATTGTCCACTTTGTAAATTTTGTATTTATTTTGACAGCAATTAAATAAGCCGATCAGCTTTGGAAGTGTTACAAAAGTCAAACTCTATTGTAAGTATAAACAAAAATTTACGATTCGTTTGCAATTGTATGTAATAATACCATTTAGTTCAAAGGTCTCAGTTTTAGGGACTTGTTCCCAAATAGGGATTTTTTTTGATGTTTTTTTATAAATCTTGTTATTTAGTTTTTATACCCTTCACCACTGGTGGCAAGGGTATATATAGGTTTGTCATTTCGTTTGATATATCTACAATATTCATTTAAATCAAAGATATAGGCGAAAAACCTTTATGGACTAAAATTAATATCATAAAATAAATCAAGTTTTCTATAGCTTTAAATGTAAATGCATACGTATGTACATAGATAAATACACGAAGGGAAGGGTATATAAGATTTGGCACAACCGAATATAGCGTTCCTTCTTGTTATACCCTTCACCTCAGGTGACAAGGGTACGTCTGTTGAAATCAAGTTTTCTCAGCTCGTGTTAAACGCTTATAATTCAAAAAACTTATATAAAGAACAGCGGAAAAATATTACAATTGTGCATTGTAGACAAACATACATATTTGGTTATAAATGTGAATACAAATTGAAATAATTTTTTGGTCTACCAAGATGATGCAGGTTTGAGACCCTTTCACAAATGTACATGCAAATGCAGTTAAAGTCGTAGAAAATTAATTTTTTTAAGATATAAATTTTGGTCCATATAGGTTTTTCGCCTATATATTTGCAGATTCCAGATCAAATAGTCCAATTTTTTCAAACATGTCTATAGTGTATACAAAAGCAACATACATGCATACATATATTAAACAACGAAATATCACAATTGAAAAAAATCGAATTTAAATGGAAAAATCCAAAAATATTAAGGTATTTTTTGATTTTGAGAAACGGTTGCAGGACAACGGTATCCTATGAAATGTGTTTAGAAGATAGAAGATTACCGATTTGTCCCTTTTTTACCCCCTCAATATTTGAATTTTAAAAAATCCCTTCTTAGTGAAAATAACTAACGGGATAGGAACCCACAGTCCCAATTTCAAGTCCCTAGCTTAATCCGTTTGGGCTGGGTGATGATGAATCATTTAGTTAGTTAATCAATAACGTTACTATTTTACGTATTTAGATGAAAAGTGGGCGCGGCATCAAAAATTTTCAAAAAAATTTTAGCCTATTGTTCTTTTGAGACTATCAGTAACATGCTGTAAAAATTTCAAAAAAATCGGTCTAACGGTGGACCAGCTATAAAATACAAACATACATACAAAAGAAGTCATCCGGGCCAAAACAAGTCATCCGACAGACGAATTGTTACGCAAAAAAATAGACACGATTATTCCGCGTTCTTGGGGAGTGTATCACTCCATGGCTTGTTCACTTGTATTCTAAATCTGTCTATATATATATAGATTGCACATTGATCGTAGAATTACGTGGAAAACTCACATCAAAGCTAAAAAAGAACATTTAAATAATAAAACCAAACGTCTCTTTTGGTTATTGGGTCCCAAACTTAAACTGACTCTAGAAAATAAAAAAATAATTTATAAAACAATGTTGAAACCGATTTGGACTTATGGTAAACAATTATATAGAACAGCTAGTAATTCCAATATCGAAATCTTACAAAGATATCAATCAAAAATATTAAAGTCTATTGTTAACGTAAAAGATGAAGTACCAAACATTACTTCGAGAGGTTAAGTAATCACTGCAATTTGTTGGCTGTAACGCTGCTAGATGATATTAACGAAGTAAGAAGACTGAAAAGAAAACATATACTGTACTTGCCATTTTGTCAATAATTTTATTTATTACATATACATATATTTCAAAAAATGCATTAATAAAGCTAAACATTTAAACGAAGATATTTTAATGAAATGTTTATAAATAAGTATTTTCAAACATTTATTATATCTTATATCAATGTAACCCATATATGTATGTACATAAATTTTGTTTAATGCAAATAATTTTATAAATATGATATTTTGTATTAACATTGTTGTTTTCATTGGAGATCAGCAATAATTGTTGTTCTGGATATATTATTTTTGTATCTATATATAATCGAATTTACTTATTATTCCTTTTGGAAAGATTGTAAATAAAGTGAATTAAAAAAAAATCTTGTATAAATTTAAGCTAAGACAATTGGTCCCAATATAATAATCTTTTAACAATTTCATTATTACTTTTTCGAACTTCTTGAAATGCAGATTCAGTGTTTATTCTATCCTTTTCTATCGAATCATTTAAACTAGTTATCGATTTATTAAATGAGTCATTTACAATTATTTTCTTATTTACCATTTTTATTAAATTTCCATTATTTTTGTCCGTAATCGAAAGGTCCAAAATGTCTGCTCTATCTTCGTTGTCCATAGTCCAAACAACCATTTTTGTGCTTAACCTACTATATTCAATAAGCTTCTTCTTTTCCTGTTTGCCTTAGGGTATATTGTCAGAGTTTTTTCGTGAATGTCCTCTAACTCACTTATCTCGAGAATGATCAAGGTCTCATGCATTTTCCTGAGATAGCCATTATTTTCTGGTAGTTCATTAATCTGCAGAAATGCAGAAGTCCCTGTAGGCATTAGATATATTATCATCGAGATGGTCTAGAACGTTCCTTTCATATATTGGGCTATTTCAGTTTCTAAAGCGTCTCTTTAGAACCTCAAAACGTTTGGACAAATACTAAAAATCGCTATCATCGTCATCCCCACTATGGTTCATCCCGTCCATACTCTTAAGGGTATTGGTATCATTATGAAGCCCTAAAAATTTTGAAAGTCTCTTAATATTTGATACATGAACATTCTTTTAATTTTGTTCCCTGAATTTAGGTTGTTCTTTGTGCCTCATATTTTTATAATTTTTTATGTAGCCCCTTTCTCTCTTCTCCACGTAGTTTTCCCTTTTCGGATTTCTTTTCTCATTTAATCTGTCCTTGTATTCTTTCAATCTTTTTTAACTAGGTCGTGATTTATTCTGTTATTAACTACATCAAGAGGGGTACATTTAATAGTGCTGTGATAGCAATTGTTACAAAAAGTAATTGCTTTTACTATTTGCGTTTCGAGATTCAGTGCTCTTATTTTTTCGGTGAGAGTGTTGTTCAGACGTTCTGCATCAGAATTCCCAGTATGACTCTATGGTTTTGTTATATGAAAGCCAAGTTTTTCGGAATTTACAAAGTTCCTGACGTTATTTGAGTAAAATTTGTTGTCGAACACGAACTTTTTACACGTCCTTTTATTGAAAAAAATTCCAGTTTTTTTGTATAATGGTTGTACTATTTCTATCTGGCATGTGAAAAGAAATAGCATGCTTAGAAAATTCGTCTTTAAAAAGTATAAATGACTGCTAACTATTAACGTATGTGTCTATGTGAACTTTTTCATTAACGGTTAAAGATGTTTCTTTACGTTGAAACTTATTTTTTATTGGCTTTCTGTCGTATTTTGCCGACGAACAAATATGACATTTATTTACTATTTTATGCATCGTCAATTTTAACTTTGGATTGTAGATTTTGTGCTTTATGTTCTCGTAGGTAGTTATAATACCTGAATAACCGCTTTCATATTTATGAAACAACGATATCTGTTTATTCAGTTCACGTTCATCCTCAATATCTTCAGCAAGGTAAGAGCACTTTACAAATTTAAAGTTGTTTTTGTCAGGAAATTCTTCTATCAACTTCAGTTTAGCCTTGTAATAATCGTGGTCAATTAATTTGGAAAATATTTCTATTTTCCCTCTAGCAATTTCCCTTCTAAGAATATTAGGTATGCTGTTTAAAAATTGTATTATCTATACAATTATAAATTATATGTATGAATGGATGTATATCGTTTAGGGGTTGATACTAATATACATACATATGTATATTTTATGGACGCAAAATTGGGAATGACTTTTGAAGAGTCAAAGGCGGTCTATGGGAACAAAGACAAATTGCGGAATATAGACACACACTGGTAATAATGGCAAAAACTGTGGTCTCAAACCATTTACCATAAAATGGGGAAACAAATTGCCGGAGAATCAAATAAAACACTGGGTTTTTAAAAAAAATCACTCACATATGGATGTAAGTATTTATTTTAATTCAGGGATATTTAATAAATTATCCTTTCTTCCTTGAGATGAGATGTCTTTCTTCAGCAAGAGTTAGATGACAAGTGGTTTAATACTAAACCGGATGTTGAGACAACAAACAAGAAAGTATGTTATTTTAACGATTAACTCGTTAAAAGAATAAAATTCGTTAAGTACAGTGTTTGTTAAGAATAATTCACAATAAGTCAGTTTTAACGAATAATGTAAAAATACAAAACTTACTAGCTAGATTTTAAACGCTAAAAATTCAATTCATTTTACAAATTCAGATATTTAAAAAAAAAATAATTTAGCTTATTTTTAGCAATTTTAAACATGCTGGGCCCCTTGGCCAAAATGGCCAATATAATTAGAGAGTTTTCTGTAAGCGTTGTAGCGCTTGTAAGGCTGCTTGTAAAATTCTTCTTGCATCAGTAGAACGGGGGTAGGATGAATATGGTCGGCGAACCGTAGGTTGTTCAGCTATACGCTGCCTCGAGCGTATACGGCGAGGAGGTAATGGAAGGCGATCCACAACTCTCGCTGGTGGTTGACAGGATGTTATTTTCTTAGAATGAGTTACCCGCTTGCCTTGGTGTATTTTATCTCTTGGTTGATGAAGGAGGCTGTAGTGTGGCCACCCACATTTTCGACAAACTTCGGCCGATATGCAATCTTCAGTGCAGTGTGATCTTGCAAGGCAGTTTTGGCAATATCCGTGTAATCGTACACGATGTCGGTGCTCTTCAACGGACATTTTTAGAAGCATTTTACACAATCCTAATGAGTGATAGTGATAGCATATGACACATAAATGAACATTTGGATTTCTAGGTGACCTGGCAATGAAAAAAATTTTGTAAATATTATGTTTTACACAATTGAATAAAAAAAGAGGGTATATGGGATATAGACTTTGGAAGAGTGTAAATGTATACGTGACTGTGGATGAGTGTGAATGTATGTGCGTTGGTCATGACTCAGTCAGTCCTAATTTAAAAATAGTGGCTTCGTTAATTTTCCGTATGCGTATGGGCAGTACACAAACCTTAGATATTGCCCTAGTTACGACGCCAGTCTGCATCCGTAAATCAGCCACTCGTCCAAGACCATCATTCTCAAAGTATATTCCAATGATTCGAGCTAACTTCCATTCGTTTGGTGCCATGTTCTCATCCCTAATTATAACTAGTTGTCCTACTTGAATATTTTCCTCTAGATTCTGCCACTTATATCGTTTCTGAAGTTCTTTGAGACACTCGTCCTTCCATTTTTGGGCAAACCAGTGGTGTAAGGACTTTAATCTCTCCCACCGATCTTGAAAAGGAAAAGACTCCGCTGGAACCTCGGGCATAGCTACTAAAAGTGCTCCACGAAAAAAGTGTCCCGGAGTGAGTGCAAGCAGCTCGTTTGGATCATCCGACATGGGCGACAGAGGTGTGGAATTAAGTACGGACTCAATTCGTACTAACAGAGTCGTAAATTCTTCAAACGTGTATTTCGTGCCTAATGTCACCTTTTTGAAATGCAGCTTAAATGATTTTACCCCAGCTTCCTATAATTCTCCCATATGGGATGAATTTGGGGGAATAAACGACCACTAAAAATTGTGAGATGAATATTTCCGCATTATATCCTCAGACGCAAGGTTTATAAATTCATCATATTCAATACGAAGAGCTCGTTCTGTCCCTATGAAGTTTGACCCATTATCAGACATAACTTTCTGGGGCAAGCCACGACGGCCTACGAATCTTTGAAAAGCTGCTCAGAAAGAGTTGATGGTCAAATCTGAACATAGTTCTAGATGAATTGCTTTTGTGCAGAAGCACACGAACACACATACATAAGCTTTATGATAGGGAGCATTTCGATCTAATGACGTTTTTATTGAGAAAGGATCTGCAAAATCTATGCCGGTGGCGGTAAAAGGCAACGAGAATAAACTTCTCTCTGAAAGAAGAGCTCCCATTATTTGAGTTCTAACCTTTTGCCTATACCTCACACATGTGATACAATTCCTTATATGAAACCGTATGGCGGACCTTAGCCGTGGGACAAAACACTCTCCTCGTATTATGCGTAACATCAAACTGATTTCCGCATGCAATAAGGAATGGTGTGCAAAATCTAAGAAAAGTCGAAAAAAAACTGAATGGGATGGAAGAATTATTGGGTTTTTCTCCTTAAAGGGAAGGTCAGAGTAAGATATTCGGCCATTAGCGCGTATGATCCCGTTGATATCTAGGTATGGATTTAGGGGAAGTGGAGGGCTCTTTCTGTTAACATTGTCAAGTTTTTCCAAAGCATAATACTCGCTTTTGAAGTAAAACTTTTGAGTAAGCCGAATTAACAAACTTTTAGTTGCCGATAACTCAATATTATTAATTAGGGGGGCTTCCTTTATCATAGACGAGACTGCTTCAGCTGGAGACACACTTTTTCTCTGAGATTCAAGGACTAGTAATGGGCTAGACGGGTTTTGCCTGCTCCTTTTAATAAGGTTAAGGAATCGATATACGTAAGTCATGACCCTAATGGCCTAATCACATTTCGATAACCGACTCAAAATATCCTCAGTTGAATCCCTACCACCGCGCTGACTTTTGTCGTCGTTGCATGTTAATAAATGGAAGATTTTAACCTTTGTCCTTCCTTCCGGGGGGTCCTTGATTTCAATGGACTTTGGCCATTCTTCGGGGGTCTTTTTAAGCCAAGTTGGCCCCGTCCACCATAACGGGTTGTTTATGAGTTGAACAGTGTTGCAACCCCGAGACCTCAAGTCTGCCGGATTGTCGGCGGATCTTACACGACGCCACGAAATGTTCTCTACGTTCCTTAATATCTGAGCAGTTCGGTTAGCAACATAAGTTTTCCACGTGTTTGGAGGTTTTCTTAACCAACCTAAAACAATAGAGGAATCTGTCCAAAGAAAAAGCTCATAATGGCGAATAGGTAATGAGTCTTGAACTTGTTTCACCATTTTAGCAATAAAACAGCTCCGCATAGCTCAAACACGTGGAGACTTACCGGGTTAATAGGTGCTACCTTTGTCTCTGCAACGAACAGATGAGAAACGGTAGATACATCCGATTGTATTCGGAAATATAAAACTGCGCAGTAAGCCTTCTCTGATGCATCGCAAAAACCATGCATCTGGATTATAAGCGAGGGAGAAAAATCAATCCATCGAGGTATTTTTAAGGATGAAATCAGGGGAATATTTTCCAAAAAATTATTTCAGCTTGCCAGAGTATAGTGCCATCTATTCAGAGCTGTTGTAGTATCATTTTGGCCTGAATCACAATTGGCGAAATCCATCCTGCTGGGTCGAAAAATTTTGCGACTTTTGAGAGTAATTGTCTTTTCGTTATGGACTTTGTAGGGACGATGAGTTCGATTGCTTATGAGAAACAACTGTCAATGCATTCCATTGGATGCCGAGAGTTTTAGTTGCACTGCTTTCTTTAAATTTCAGAAAGTCAGAGTCTTGAATATCTTCTTTGGGCACTGATGACAAAATTTCATCACAGTAAGAAGTGATTTTCGTTAAGGGGAAACCTGCCGACTTTAATATTAAAATACATTGCGATAAAGATTCTATAGCAGTCTTTTTATTGTGGGAATATCATCTACATGTGTTTCATTTCTAAGGATATAAGCAGCTTGCGGGTTCATTTCCTCTGAATCCTAAGCTAATTGTAAGAGGGTCCTAATCGCTAAATATGGGGCACAATTAACGCCAAAAGTTACAGTTTTCAACGCAAAATCCTGAACGGTATTATTTTGGTTGTCGGGAAAGAGTATCCGTTGGAATTGAGAGTCTTCCTCATGTACGAGAATTTGACCATACATTTTTCTCTATGTCGCCATTAAACACATACTGATATAGTCGCCAATTTAAAAGAAGAGTCATTATATTTGCTTGTTACGTTAGACCTACGTGAAGGACATCATTGAGAGACAACCCTGAAGTAGTCTTTTTTGATGCATTGAAAACAACTCTTACTTTAGTGCTATGGCTATTGGGCTTCAACACTGCAGGATGTGGTAAATAAAATGATTTGTAGCCTTCACGAGATGATTCCTCGAACGCGTTAGTCGGTTTCATATGATTTAAAGTTTCGTACTCTTTAAACACGTTGGCGTTCGTCTCGGCAAGTTCACCTTTTTTCCCTATGGACCTTTCTAAGTGCAGGTACTGTGCCATTGCCGTAGACCGGGAAGCGCCAAGTTTAAGCTCGTTAGCGAATTCAGACTTAAAAGGGAGTTTTACTACATAACGATCATTAGTGTTACGAAAAGTGGTTTGTTTGAAAAGAGTTGCACAGAATTTGTCCTCTTTTGAAGGAGGGCGCTGATTTTCCACTTCCTCTTGCTCCCAAAACATTCTCAATTGCTCACTAATGGGATCTTCAGTAACTTCGTCCGCACTAATTGAAAATGCAGATACCACTCCTATTCTAATGGGACCACTAATTACCCACCCAAAGATAGTCGATTGGGCAATAAGAGATCGCCAAATACTCTTAACTCCTTTCAGAAAAACTTGTGGAAGAACTTTGCTCCCAATCAACAGATCTACGTGACTGGGCTTGTGAAAACCGGGGTCAGCAAGTTCAAGCTTACTAAGTTCCCTAAGGGAAATGTCAGCTTCAGACGTAGCATTCGAGTTATTTTAGGGACAACTATTGCCTGAACTTCAACGTAATGACCAGTATTTCCGAAAACAGCGTAAATTTGCAAAGGGAGTTCGATTGACCTACTACTTGACCTCCAATTCTGTAAATTTGGAAAGCCTTTGATTCCGTTGGCAGCATTAGTTGTTGCTGTAGTTTTTTGAAGATAAATGTTTTTTCTGAACCTTGATCCAGAAAGGCTCGAGCCCTAAAATTCTCTCCTTGATATGTAGTTTGTAAAATTGCTGTCGGTAACAAAGTATTCTCTTTCACCGGTTCGCTTTCGGTAAAAGTTGTATGAGTAAACGTTGATGTGGACTTTGCTTCTCTTGCCTGCGCTAAAGTTTCGGGCTTAGAGTTTTCAGATATACTTGAGTTCAGATTGAGAGGTGTGGACTTAAAAAAATGTAATAAGGAATGATGATTTCTTTTGCAATGGGCACAGGAAAATTTACTAGGGCAATCTTCTCGGAGATGGCTATAAGCCAAACAGTTTAAACATATTCCGTTGTCGGTGACGAATTGATTCCTGGCCTAAGGGTCGAAGCTTAAAAATTTAGAACAGTTTCTAAGACAATGGTTAGCCTCACACATTTTGCAGGGGTACTGAGCGCCATCTGCTTTGGCCATGCTTGTTCTTCTTCCATTTTCTCGGTTTTCAGTACTATTTTGTGATTCTTTCCCTCGAGATTCTAAGCGTTCAACTACTTCACATCTGTGAGATAAAAACTTATCCATTTGTTCCCATTTAACAAGTTTCCTATGTGATTCAAGTGATTGCTCCCATAAGAACAATGTTTCCCTTGGAAGCTTACTAGAACACAAAATTACAATAAATGGGACCCATTCACCTATCGGAACCTATCTTTATAGCTGAGAGACAGTCATTGAAGAGATTCACTACATTCACTTGTAATCGAGGGCAAATCAAGAAGAATCTTAATTTGGTTCTCTACTAGAATTCTTTGATTCTCATATCTATTCTTAAGGGCTTCCCAAGCAAGTGAAAAATTTTGTGAACATAATTCGTATTTCGTTATAATGCCCCCTGCTTGTCCTTGTACCTTTCACCTAAGGTGATACAATTTTTGCACAGGAGGTATCCTAGGGTTATCGATATATACCGCGGTAAACATATAGCGGAATAATGGCCATTCCTCATAGCCACCATAAAATATATCTGTATCACACGGGGGTACTTTAACGTAAGCAAAATTATCGTCAATGAAAGATGGCTGAATAGCGGGTGCTACAACCTTGGCATCCGGGTCAGTGCCAAGGATTTGTGTAAGTTAGCCCACCGATCGTTAAGATCTTGAAGGTTGACTTCGAGAAATGAATCTGTGAGATCCTCAATTGGTATATTATCAAAATCACTACAGAAAGTAATTAAGACATCGAAATCAAATATAAATTCTTCACTTATTTTCCTAAAATAATATAAAACTACCTATTGTAGCCCAAGCGTACTATCAAAGTAAAATATTCCAATCTAAATAAAAATTAAAAAAAATTCTAACCTAAACCGTTCAAGGGTACTCACTGTGATCTGATATGATTAAACTTATTCATGAAAAGTAAACCTGGCTCAAAAATGTGTGCGGGGAGTTTAATAAATTAATGTTATCCACAGAGGCCCACCTTAGGTCACCGGGTTTTATGGGAATTTTCTAAAAATATGCTTGGCTTTTGGTGTTCACCAAATTGTTCGCTGGGATAAAAACAATTATTTGGATCTCAGCATATTACAAAAATAATTTACTGGGAAGTAGCCAATTTGACAAAATTAACGTAAATTCCGAGTAGGTAAAACTTTTTATTAGGTTATCAATTTATTTTTTCCAAAAAACTCCACTGAAATATTAACATGGGAATTTTCTAAAAATATGCTTGACTTTTGGTGTTCACCAAATTGTTCGCTGGGAAAAAAACAATTATTTGGATCTCAGCATATTACAAAAAAAATTTACTGGGAAGTAGCCGATTTGACAAAATTGACGTAAACTCCGAGTAGGTAAAACTTTTTATTAGGTTATCAATAAATTTTTTCAAAAAAATTCCACTGAAATATTAATATGGATCGCAAATGTTTTTGGATATTTGAAGAAATTAAATATTCACCGGATTCAAAATGTGTCGCACAAATTTTCCATGAGGTTTGAAAAAAATTGTCGATTACTCACTTGGTAATAAACAACTTATTTACAATAACCACTGGGATTTACAAATGGGTCACAAATATTCACGGGGATGTAACCAGTTTCCAAGTTTACTGAGCTTTAAGGCGGGTCGCAAGATCTGTTCATGAGGTTTGAAAAAATAATGCGATGGGATTTAAAAATAGGTCGCAAATGTTCACGGAGATGTGAAACAATATGCAAATTTACTGGGATTTAAAATGGGTCGCAAAATTTTTTCATGGGGTTTGAAAAAATATGCGATTATTCACTTGGTAATAGACCAGTTAAAATTTTTCTGAAGTTTAAAATTTGTTTACACTGTTTTAATAAAAATTTATGCTCAAACAAATTTTTATGAAAATTTTACTTTATATAAACAATAACCACTGGGGTTTAAAAATGGGTCGCAAATATTCACGGGGATGTGATTCGATTTGCGAATTCACTGGGAGTGAAACTAGGTCACCAATGTCCACGAGAATATGAACCGATTAAGAAAGAGGTCGCTATGTTCACGGGGGTGTGAACCGTTTTAAAAAATTGGTCGCAAATGTTCACGGGGATGTGAATCAATTTGCAAAATAAAAATACAACACTTTCCCCAAAATTTCCATACAGATGCAATTGTCCCACCGGGGTTTGTGAATAAAGTCTTTCAAAATGCTCGCTGGGATTTGCGAATCAATTTCTCTAAACAATTTAAATTTTTTTTCCTTTTAAAAACTTTTTATATAAATGTTCGCGAAACAATTTACTTTCTGTTGTAAAAAGTTCAACCAAAGTCTTAATGAGTTTTGAATTTATATAAATAATAACAACTGGTATTTAAAATGCGTCGTAAATGATCACGAGGATGTGAATCAATTTGCAAATTCCCTGGGATTCTCAATTTATAAAAAAAGTTCATTAAAAACGATATTTTTTGTTGTTTTCATGAAACAGCAATTATCAAACTTTATTAGTCCAAAACCTTTTATATTATATTAAATCCACTATTAATTATTTAGATTCCACAATTGGCGATTTTACTTACGCCTACTTGTTCTTTAAAACCATAACGACCTGGCATTCTCCCACATAATTCAAAAGCTTACTCTCGTAATATGTCAATGGTGGTGGTTTTTTAAACAATAACAAAATATATTGCACTTGCGGTACTTTATTTGCATCTACTTTGTTTTTGTCTTACGTTCAGCGTTGCCATTTCTCACGTTTTCCCTTGTTTTGCAAGTTTTTTGAGATGCGAAAAA
>NDXZ01083669.1:0-10344 GCA_003055125.1 Paykullia maculata | reverse complement strand
TTTTTTTTTATTAAAATAGAAACAAAAATTTCCTTTAGATTAAGTGCAAAATTGTCGGACAAATCCTGGGCCCTAATTCTGGCATTCGATAGCGATCGAAATTTGACTCGAACGTGCGAGTTTTCTTTGCTTTAGGTATAGGAATTCCAATTGGAATTGTTAAATTTCGATCGCTATCAAGTGCCAGAATTTGCCCCCTGTTTGAGTTTTGAAAATCTGCAGAACTTTGAATAACAAAGAAAATGTAGTTCGACAATGTTCAGATAAGTTGCAAATTTTTTGTAAGGAAAAAAAATGTCCTTTCGACAATGTGCAGATTAGTCTAGTTATAAAAATTGTCTAACTAAAAAAAGCCGATTATTTTGTAAAATGACTGAGGGATATTTAGACAATTTGGGTAAAGATCTGGTAAAGCTGCAAAAATAATTAAGAAAATTCTGACATCAGACATGTGGGCAAAAATTGTTTAGTGGGTATAAACATACACATCTTTATGTCTGTATTTAATTGGGTTTGTGTGCGTTAAACATGTATTTATGTAGAACTGTTTTTTTCTTGTTGTAATTTAATCAAAAACCTACCGTAGCAAGGACAATTGTCGTTGTATTGTCTCATCCTGAGCCAAAATAATTTTCATCAGTCGTTCGTTTGCCGTACATCGTGATAATTTCGGATGCAGCGTGTTGGCCTGTGCCAACCACTGCGATGATTTATGCTTGCGACGACGAAACTTCGCACTACGTGCACTGCCCACTGGACTACCCATGCCACTGTCTTTGTCGGTAGAGATTAATGATGACAACTGTGGTGTTGTATTATTGGCGTATACGGCTGGTGTAGGGCCCAAGTGGCGTAACAACAATTCACACTGTGGTTTTAAATTAATTATAGAAACAAAAATGTACGTTTATAAGAAGTATATAAAAAGAAAATTAATAAATAAAAGATTATATACACGTATGACAAAGAGTGATAAAATATTAAAAATTAACAATATTCTTAAAGCTAAGTACATGTGTATGTTCATATTTCGTGACTTATCTTTTTTTATTCCTTATTTAAAATTCACCCATATTTTTTTGTATTTTTTTTCAACTTATTTAATATTTCAAAGAAAATAGAAATAAGACCTGAAAGAAGAGACATTTTAAAATGCATTTTCTCCCCGGGTTTTTTTCTCCTTTAACAACCAATATTTTTGTTTCTACTTTTTGCAGATATTAGGGCGGGGACTATTGTACCTCTTTTTCAAAAGAGCATACATGCAACATATATACTATGTACATATATTTACTATGTATACCTAAACCAGGAAATATCTAGAAATCTTAACAGTCAAACCTTAATCAGCGCGCTAAGTGTTTAGTTGTTCAAAATGCGTATGCCCGTACAAATTGTATAGAGCAAACCGAAATAGCGCGACGTTAGCGCTTTGCAATTGGAAGTATTGCCATTTTAACTATTTTTGCTTAAAATCTTTTAATTAAAATCTAGCGATTTTTTCACTATTTCATTTCTATTTGATTATATTTTGATTAAAAGTTAAGTTAACATTACTGTTCATGACACAATTTTAACTTTTTTATTTCTGTAGATCACTTTAGCGTCAACAATAGGCGCTAGTCAACGCAACGCTCAACGCTCTTATTAAGGTTGGTCTGTAAATCCTCAAGAGTTCAAACCTAATACGAGTAGTGGTCATCACTTTAATGATTTTCGATCAAAGCAGCGGGTCTGGCGCCGACTTTGTGGCGGGCTTAAGTATTGCATCTTCTTTATATGTTTAGAATATATTTTTTATATTTTTATATATATTTTTTATTATATTTTTTTGCATCAGCATATATATAAAGCAAAGTTTTATAAAGAAATAAAAATAAATAAACCTAAAGAAAAGCGTTTCTTGCTCTCACGTGATGCAGCCATCACATAACAAACATTGGAAAGGATATAAAATATAGCAACCCTATTTATTTTTATTTCTTCATATTAAAATATTTGATAAAAAATTTTTAATATAAATCTGAACCTTCAAAGTTGAGTGACTGCTATCGTGAAAAGTTTTGGTTCTAATTTTTGTTTTATAAAAAAACTTCTTAATCTTTGCAAAAATTTAGGTTATCACATACATATACACCCATCCTGCAGAGGACATTCATACCCTGTACAATATGACATCCACATCTAAACAAAAACACAACTGATTTTAAGGCACCTTATTAAAAAAAAATTGTATACAACACTAAACCAAAGAACTTTATTAATTTTCTTTGGCTCATGTACCCTTTTTTATATTATCCAGTATATTTTGACAATCAAATTATAACGAAAATTAAGATAAATTATTATGTTCGAAATTCTTAAAAATACCATAATCATTAATGCAAAAAAACGTTTAACCAACAACAACAGAAAATAAATTTGCAAATAAAACAAAAATTCTTCTCGTATAAAATTAAATTGTTTTTTTTTACATGAGTAGCAAAAAATATGCATAATTGAAATATAATTAGTTTGCATTGAAATGATTGATGTTAAAAAAGCAAACATACGAACAATGTATGAGACATGTAAATCGTATACATTTACACTTACATATAAAAGAAGACAAACTGATTTAAATAATTTGCGTGACCTGTCTGAGCCACTTATCTTCAATATTTCAAAAGCCGCATTTCAAAAAAGTACAGGTAAAAGTACATGTATATGAACCTGTCGAAAATGTCTGAATTTAACACATGCACATAATATATACAATAAAACAGAGACAGACAGGCAGACACGCAGACAACTAAATATTCTTGCTAAATATGTATTTAAGGGTGGAACAGGATAATGAAATGTTCAACAATGAAAGTAAAAAACTTTTTTTAAAAATTTTCTTTTTAATTTAAACACAACAAAACATGAAGAAACAAATGTTATAAAAAAGTCATTTAAATATTTTTTTCTTTTGTTTAACACACAAAGTAAGATTGAAGAGGGAAACCTAGTTGGGCTTTTATGCTAATTTTAAGCTATTAGGAGTTTAAGTAAGGTATCCCATAGGTTCCCCTACGCTTGTCGCATCATTCCACGAAGTACCACCTATTTATACACGTATTTTCTTAAGGTCGGTAAACTGCTGTGGTACCCTATGCCATCTCGACCGGCAAGTAGCTGCCATAAACAAAAAACCTCAAATTAAAATATTAACCTGTGAAACACACATGTTAACTTTAATGCCAGTCTACATAAGTATATAATTATTTGTGGCTGGTACCGGTGGTACCGGTAGCAAAAAAAAGTACGTAACACGATTGAACATTTTTTAATTTATGGATCTCGATTTCCAACAAATATTTACAATATAACTGAAGATGCTCTGATTTAAATTCATCAGTATTATGGTTTATATGGACAGTAAAAATATATTCGTTAAATAACACACAATTCTTTTCTCAAGGTTAAGCTTTAAAATTTTTTATGGTTTGAAATTTAAGATTATTCAAACGATATGAAAGTTGTCTTAATCCTAAATTGCCCTTGTTTTTTCTGTTTGGCAGCGTCAAAACATAGTTTGAAGACCGTAATAAGGCACCAACTGCTATTAAAGTGTATTCAGCTACACACTTCACTTACATTCCCGATGTTTTCTGAAGCCATTCTAGATCCTTGCGATAATATATAATAAACTATTGCATACCGTTTTGTTTTTAAACAAATTTTAAGTTAGTTTAAATAACTATACCCACAATTTTTTTTCAGCTAAAACATTGACTTCAATAGAAAACTTGACACTGGCGGTGTATAAATAAGATTCGACACAGCTGAATATAAAGTTGTTACTTGTTTTAAAGCAAATATGAAGTAACACACACATGAGGTTTATATGTAATAATATTGTGTAAATATGTATGAACAAGTTTTGTATCCCCAATTGAGGATGAAGTTTTTGAATTTTTCTTTTTATAAAAAACTTTCTTAAAGTTGGAAAATATATTAAATGATATTTTAACTTTCGTTTCTAGGTTGGTTAACGATTTTAAGGGATTGAAGGATTTTTTAATTTCTTTAAAAATTTATTTTCTATTAAGAAGAGGGGAGAAAAGTTTTAAAATCTAAAATTTATGGGAAAAACACTGTAATTTACACTTTTTTGACTTTAGTGCAGTGCTAGAGCGGTATCAAAAAGAGGCTCAAGTTTTATTGGTACTTAATAAAAGTAAATATAAATTGTAAAATGTAATTTAAAAAAAATTAAAATCCTTTAAAATTTTGATAATTTTAAATTTTTAGGACACATGACATTATGATATCATAAGTTAGCTTGTGAATTCCTCAATTAATTAAATTAAAGTTTTCATATATAAATTATTTGAATGGAACTAAAATAACCTGTTGTTATACCTTTCACACACACACATGTAGTAAGGGTATATATATGTTTGTCATTCCGTTTGTAATTTCTTCAATTTTAATTTGCGACCCTATAAAGTATATATATTTGGTATCCTTATAGATAGGGAAGTCGATTCAGCCATGTCCGTCTGTCCGTTAAATTTTTAAGCAAAAAAAATTTATTTTTGTTTTTTAACACAAAAATGATTACATATATTGGGAAAAAAAGCAAACAAAAATGTTTGTGTATTTTGAAAAAAATTTACTATATACACACATAGAAAATGCAGTGAAGGGTATATAAGATTCGGTATAGCCGAATATAGCGCTCTTAATTGTTTTTGTATCTGAATTGAATTTATCCTTCAAAATTTTATTTGAAAATAACTATTTACATTAATTTTTAAAAAACTTTATGGTTTTCAATTGAATTTTTTCAACGTGTAGGGAAAAATTGGATTTTTTTAGCATGTGTAGGTATTTTTCGAAAAATCTACTGACAACACTGGTTGCAGTAACTCTTTGTTGTTTTTATTGTAAACATTTTGAGATGAGAGAATAATACCAAAACAGTCCTCAAAATCTTCTTTAGATAACATTTGATGTTATAAATATTGGATGATATAAGAACTTGCAATGTAAAAAATAAATTTAGTTTAAAGTTAAAGCAACCAATGTTGCACTAAATAATCTGTTTGAATTCTTGCATATATTCCTTTCACATCACATCACTGAGACTCGAAACGTTAAAAAAGTCACATGAAAATATTTGTTCTGTAAGCGTTATACATGATTCTTATTTCATAATTTTATAAATTTGAAATTATCTTATTTCATCCGTTCCATTGTTATCATTTGGTATAATGGCTTATCTTGATATTGTAATGAACTTTAGATTCAAGTGGGAATTGAAACCTTTCAAACTAATACTTTGATAATAACGACTTGAACCTCGAACCTAGGAAACACATGGCAGGTAATCAATTGCTTAAACTTCTTAAGTAACAGTCTTTAAGTAACATCACATGGAAAACGTGAGAAGATTTTGACTAAATGATCGACTTTTAATTTGTTTTAAGAATATTTTGTTTTACGAATTTTAAGCAACTAAATGCTTATGTAGGAAGTATCTCCTTAACTTTAGCATCCATTATTGCATATACAAAAGTGGTATTTATTTATATGCATTTGCAATTGGTACATATGAAAGTAAACCACTTAATAATTTTACTTATTACTGCAATTCCTAATCGTATGACCACATCTTTAACTTGCCTAATTTAAATTATTCAGTAATATTTACCACAACTTTGCAAACAACAGACAGACACATCAGCTTTAACCTCAAACTACTTAAAAAGTTTTTTTAATTTTCGAAAAATACTTCACATTAAGAGATAATCAATACTTTAGCAAACTCTATATGAAATGAGATGGTCATATTGATTTAAATGCAGAGTTAGAAAAAATACAGAAAAGTAAGATGAAATAAAGCTTAAGAAGTATATAATTTTATAAACTTTATTTAAACGAGTTATTCCGATAAGTGAAAAATGCGATTGTTATAAAGGGGGTTCTCTATTCACTTTATTAGAATAGTTTTCAAATAGTTTTTTCAAAGACCAACTAATTAAAAATAGAAAAAAAGATAACAAAATTTAATTAAATTGTAAGAAAATTTGTAAGGGGTTTATTTTATTGTCAGTAATCGTAAACTTGTTTTTATAAAAAATTAAAAACGTAAGTTAATATTTAGTCCACCATCACCTTAATCAACATACACTTATATACTCGTTCATCATACGTGCATCTAGTAACTGTAGCAAGAAATAAAAAAGTAAAACCAACAAAAGTTAGTCTCTTACTTACCTCCTTTTTATGCAAAGCATCACGTGGAGGTATAACATCGAAAACTTTTGTACTTCCATCGAGATACTCCTCACAGTGATGATACTGTCTAACAATGACATACTCGGTGGCAAGCTGTGAAACGGTTGCAATGCCAGGTGGCAGTGTTATGGGTAAAAGAGTAGGTGGCTCTGTAAGAACAGGTGCAGATGATATAATCGTTGTGGCTGCCGATAATGATGATGATGATGCTGATGCTGATGACGATGACTGTTCTGCTGAATTTTGGATTATTTTGTTATTTTCTTTGGTATTTGTTGGCATTGATTGATTAATAGTCGTGGTAATGGTGTTGGTATTATTTAGACTGATATTGTTGTTGGTATTAGCTGTATTTTTTGTGATATTTGGTTTATTTTCCGTATATAAATTGCTATTGTCCCCCATATTTGTACTCATACTTAAACTAAACTCTTTTAAATTGCTATCATATGTGTTTGGTTGTTGTTGCTGTTGCCGCAGATGTTGATGTTGATTGCTATTTGTTTTACTTAACACAGTTTTAGCAATATTTTCCTCATTTGTTGTTGGCTTTATCGCGTCAACGGCAAATACATGCTGGTGTTGTGGATGTGATTGGTTCTGACTATGCTCTTGTCCGTTTTGGTAATTGAGCAGTGCCCAGATTAGATCCGAACATGTGGTATTCGCATCAACACCTGCCACCCAATGTTTTTCCCCATCAATCCATATTGATACATTATCTGAAAGGGTTTCCATTGAAGCTAACGAATCATCATCTTCATCAACCTCATCGTTGCCGATAGAACCAGTGTCAGCGTTTGTATTAACATGGTCATTATTGGCAATATCTGGAGTATTTGTGTTGCTGCCAATGCTTGTAATATAACTTTTTGGTTTACCACATTTGCTATTGTAGGTATAATGTTGTTGTTGTAGGTGTTTGGAAAATTTTATATTTGCATTCTTTGAAAACTTTAAAGGTACATTATACGTTGCTTGCTGGTGATGTTGCAAACTTTGTTGACTTTGCTGTTGTTGCTGTTGCTGTCTTGTAATCTCATCATCGCTATTATCATCTTCTATATCGACAACAATAATATCGCACTCATTATTTACGTTATTGTTTTGAGATTGTTGCTGTTTTTCTTGGTCCTTAACAATATCACTTCGCTTCGTTAGCCATACATTTCTATTGACTGCATTTTCCTTATTGTTATTGTTGTCACCATCATTGGCATAATTGTTGCATTGTTGTTTAGAGAAAATTTTATTATTATTTGCATGATTGGCATCATCATTGATTTCACTATACCAAATGCCATGTTCAAATGTTGTCTGCATTAGACCACCCCCACTATTTATGCTGCTATGATGGTTATTATTCGTTAATGCAACTTTATTGGCTTCATCACTGTCATTGTATCTTTTGTCCACGTTTACTTTTATTTTTGTCTTGGTTTTAAAAGTTGTGGCCATTTGAACAGATTTATGGTTTTCGCAAATGTTATTGATCATCATTTTGTATCAAGAAAAATAGTGCAAGTGCCTGTATAAATATTGATAATAAGTTTGTGTTAACCCTTAAATGTTCGGCCTTTGTTGGAGTTTTTTTCTAATCTTATTATTGTTGTTTGGATATAATTTTTGCTTTTCAAATCACTTTGCATTGCTAAGATTTTTACTATATTTTTTATAATAATTGTCATATTGCTTGCATTGAAAACTGTAAAGAAAAGAAAAGTAAATAGATTTTTTGTTTAAACTAACTTTTAAATCATTAATATTATTGGAATAAGTTAAAGTAAAAATTAATTTAAAAATAAATTAAAGAACTTCTTGATGCTACACCAGAAATGTGATTAATTTAATTTAATATTATTTTATTTTAATTCCCTATATAAGTAATTTGCTAATAAGTGAGAATCTTAAAATTATTTTGGACAATCCAAATTTGAAAGATCGATGGTCTCTAAGTTAAATAACGACGATCAGGAAACTTATTACTGTTTTTTAAAATACTTTTAAACATTTGATTGTATTTTAATACATTCAATTGTATTTTAATACAAAAACTTAAAATAAACTGGCCAATATTAGTGAGGATTAGCGCTCAAAGCCACTTAGATAGGAATAAAAATTCAATTACAAAAATTATTTAAAATGGGTTGCAAAAAAAAATTTATATAATATGCTTACAAATCAATAAGTGGTTTTATAGCACTAATATTAAACACAAATTCAAGTGGTGTTTTGGAAGTGACTTGTGTTTTTTGCAGCTCTAACTGCGAAAATTTTGCTTTTTGTTATAGTCATTTAACCAAAAGTGTGAACACCGCTAAATGGTTTTAAAAAAATACCGTATAGCTGGCAAGACTAATTTACCTAATATATCACTCTAACCACTTGGCAACACTATAGCTTAACATTATATTTCATAAACGGACTACCCTAAATTTAAAAGAATATAGGATAAAGAGTGCTTAATAAAATCTATAAAAAAAGTAAACCTCTTGTTGTTTTAATAAAAATATGATATACACTTTAGGTTTACTTTATAATGATACTTTAAGTAAAGTTATACTAAATACTGCAGCATTTATTTACCATAAAATAAAAGCCCCCTCATTTTACACTTGTACAGTTGAATTTCTATCATCAAATCTTGATCAAAGCTTTTCGAATACTAAACGAACTTGCCACCAACACTCACTAAAACATATAAAATACATTCCCCAAGGAAAGGTTTTGGTCATAAACATGTATTTGGCATTACTATCTTAACAAATGATTTCTACATATGCGGTAACACTTATATTGGAACACTTTTTTAAATGGCTTTAAATGCAATTAGGTTTAAAGCTAATTGAACAATGCAGTCCCAAACTAATTTTCAGATGCCTTAAGTTAAGCTTCGAGTTCTTAAGATAATATTTAATTGTTATCAAGGTGTTGATTGTAAATTTTATAACCTTATTTTGTAATAAAATTAGAATAACATTTTGATGCCCAAACTATTTGAGTCGTATGTTTCTGTTATTAGCTTTATTTTTTCATAGATTAATTTGGTTTATCTTAAATTTTAGTGCAAATAATGTTATACAAGAATTATAAAAAAAAAATTTTAATTAAACTAGAGACGTTCAAATATGTGCAACACTGGGTACAAAAGGATTAATTTAGGATATGCATTGAATATTTTTTCTACGTCCTTACGCTTACGTTGTCTATATTTTACTTAATTTTAAACCAACAGATAGAAATGCACTTTATATTTGTTTATTCACAATTTATTGAGCCAAAATATAATTATTTTTTTAAACAAATACATCTTTTAATATAAATATATATATGTTTCTTTTACTCCTCGAGGGATTATTGGTGATCCCAATAATCTCCATCTTCGGCTCGATGCTTGACTTTGTTCCACTTCATACGCAACCTCAAAAGTTCTTTTGTCAGTTGACGCTTCCAGGTATGCGCTGGTCTCCCTACTCGTCTGCTTCCCTGCGGGTTTAAATCTGGGAATTTTTTGGCAATTTCATCGTCTGGTTTACGGAGGGTGTGACCTATCCAACTCCATTTCCGCTTACTTATTTCCGTTCTAATAGGCTGCTTTTACGGCCCTATGCTCCTTGTAGGAGTAAAAGGAACAAATATATATATATATAGGCTGCTGGTTTGCGAGAGTTGGTTGTTGGATATCGTTACAGGCCAGAAAATTCGTATGATTCTGCGGAGGCATTTGTAGAGAAATACCTGGATTCATTGTATGTCACGTGGTGCCATGTTCCAGGTCTCGCCTCCATATAACAGGGTGAATTTTAGGTTGGAGTCAAATAATTTAATTTTGGTTTGTTTCGAAATATTAGAAGATTTCCAAACCGGGTTTAACTGAGCAAATACACTCCGTGCCTTATTTATGCGACTGGCTGAGCCACCAGTTGTGTAAATTGTGCTACCCAGGTAGCAAGAGGACTTAACATCTTCAATATTTTGATCACATACGACGAACTGGCGGTCTGTGTTACTATTGATGTGGAGCGGTTTTGTTTTGCCCAACCAACTTTGCGCTGTCACTGATGGTGGAAATTT
>NDXZ01083663.1:904-14546 GCA_003055125.1 Paykullia maculata | reverse complement strand
TAGATAAGGCCAAAATATTTTATTTGTTCTACTTTTTCAATTATTTAATTATTAATTATAAAGTTTCTATTACTAGTCATATTTATTTCTGTTATTTTCGTTTTTGTTTCATTAAATTTTAATTTGTTCATATTTAACCAAATAATTGTATTGTTTATGTCTTGCATCATATTACTTTGACATTGTTCTTCATTATCTTCTTCTGTATATATCAGAGTGTAATCCGCTTATAAAATTATTTGACTTTTCGTCAAAATGTTCGGCATATCATTTATGTAAATACTAAGTAGTAGTGATCCTTGTGAAACGCCAAATTCATTTTCAATTGAATCAGATTGTACACCATAAACTGTTGTTATTTGTTAAATAAGATTTAAACCATTAAAGTTCTTTATTTTGTATTCCGTACATATGTTGTTTTTTAAACATTATTTCCCTATCAATTTCTTCAAACGCTCTTTTGAAATCTAAAAGAATTGCCATAATTTTCCTATTTTTTTCCTATTTTCTTCCACCTTTTTGTGACATAATTTACTGCAGTTTCACATGCAAATTTTTTCCTGTAGCCAGATTGGTATTTTGATAGTATAGATTTTTCTTTTATGTAGCATTCTAATTGATCTTTCACAACCTTTTCCTGTATCTTTTCACACGTTTTTAAAGAATTTATAGGACGAAATTCTTCACATATTTGATCAATATAAATGTGAAATTTGAAAGTATTTTGAATACTAATAAAGTTGATAATAATTATAAAATTCTACATTAAAAATGATCAACTTTGGCTAAACAGAAAATAACTAAGAATGTAACGTAATGCAAGAACAGTTCATGTCGGAAATAAATTTCAGAGAAAAATTTGTGTCATTATAGTGACTTAATATACGTTTTTTTCGTAAATAGTTTTGTCCCTAAATGTACATATTTAAAAAATGTATTTTGCATTTATTAATTAAGTACATATTTTGCATATTGTCTACTTACCACATTGTATAGTTTTCTTAGGCCATCTTGAGCATCGAATTCATCTAACATCACTTTAAACTGGAAACTTAAACCAAAGAACATTGTAGCATGACATTTACCAGAATCGTACGAATGACCCAATATCCATAAGGCATATTTGACCAATTCTGTGATAATAGATCTTGGCATGGTACAAATACGCTCCATAGCATCTTCGGAATAAGCCAAATAGTATAAGGTAATAGAAACTCCGGTAGCGGCGATACTAGGACGAGGAACTTTTAAAATGCGCTGAAATAATGAAAAATATATAAATATGTAACTGAATATTGGTAGGGATATTCAAATAAGCTCACCTCTAAGCCACCATGTGATATAAATTCTAGAGCAAATTTTTTGTGACATAATAGAGACGCCAAATACTTTAAAGCTTCAAAGGCCAAACACGTGTCACGTCTATCCAAATTTTCAATATAACCGAAAATCAACTGCATTGCATTGTTTTCGAAAACCAAGCCTAAAAATTCCTGATATTCACCCATAGTGGTGAGGTAGCGTAATATAAGCATTTGACTGGTCTCGGCCGAGGGAGGATGTATGGAAATATACATTTTCTTATAAAAACGTCCAGCGTTATTGCCGGGAAAAGCATCACGACTATTTTCCAACAGGGTCGATAAATTTGAATTGTTTACGAAGTTATCGAGCGCACCTCCATTATGACAACGGGAACTGGTTACGCTTTCGTCTAAGCGCTGAGGAGACTGTGGCGCTGAACCAGCCATCCAAGAGGGCAATACGCGGTCTATATTTGAGCTGCCGCCAAGAGAACTGTCAATGGAGTTATTGGCTGATACCGGTTCAATAGAGACGGGAGGCTGTAAAATGGCTAAAACAAAAAGAAAAAAAAAATATTAGACATCTTAGCTTTGAATTCATATTTTTATTGTTCAACAACTTACTTTTATGTATGGCCTGCAACATGTGCAAACGTTTTATCATTTTTGGTACTAAGCGTGTGTTCATATCACGAAATGTTATAGCTATATCCGTTACTTCCATAGCAGCAGCTAATAAACCTGTGGCATAACTTTGCAACGGTTCAATACTGTCTTCAGCCCAGCCATAAATACGATTTATAAGATTATCAAATTCCACCTGGAATACAGCTGTGGTTTCCAGACCAGGCATTATGACTAATATCAAACGCAATGCTAATATATTCAATTCATATGAGCTTTTTTGAATACTTTGCCGTGTGAAATAGTTGTCACGCAAATAATCATTGACCAACTAAAAGTAAAATTATTAAATAATGATAAGAAGTGACGTAAAATGTACTTTAGTAAGTCTTAAGAAAGTATCTACCTTTTTCATAAAATGATCTTTGCGAAATAGTTGTTTGAGCAAAAATCCAAACTGACAACTGGGATCTGTACGATAGGGATGACGTTCATCAAATGGATCAGGATCTTTACGCATGTAAATTTCTTTTTCTTTTTCAAAAATTTCTGCCAATCTAAAATATAGATGAAAATTTCATAAAAGTGTTTAATGCATCAGTAACAAGAAGCTTCATTATCGACAACCGTTAATTTTATAAAATTTTTAAAACTATCCTAATGAAAATGAACCATAATAAGTTAAATAAAGTTGAACGATTATGTATGTGATCGACAAAATGCAAAAATGTGCCCAAGTTGCAATAGAAGGTGTTAAAAGAATTTTATTTTCTTACATTAAGTTTTGTAATTAAAGCATTTAAATTATGTTTTAAGCAATAATTGAATGTTTTTAAATGACTTACAAAAAAAAACAAGAATTTTTTAAGTTGTTTAAATGCGCAATTGAACAATTTTTTAAGCCAACTTAGTTATCCGGGCCCAAGGTCAAGGTTCCAAACAAAACTTTAATTTAAACAAAATAAATAAAAAAACCAACAAATATTTAAGAAAAATAAATAGAGTTTTATTTAAATTAAAGTTTTGTTTAGAACATGACCTTAAGTCCGGAAAACTAAGTTGATTTATACACATCGTAAGGTCGGAATAATATAATAACATTTTTTAAACATTCAAAAATAGTTTAGAGTTGTTACTGTATTTTTTTATTTTTTATTTTTTTTATTAATGCGTGTTTATACATATTAGGGGTATTCCTTTAATCGCTTAAATGCCTCTTAAACTTAACATTTTATATGAAAGTTTAAAAGGTATAAGAGGCATTAGCGATTAAACGAGACCCCTATTGTTAATTAAATTTAATAAAAAAAATACAGAAATTATTGCCCCTATTACGGTTTACAACTCAACTATACTTCAGTTGAAATTTTGTAAATCGGTATTATGGATAACAACTTGTGTTTGTGAGGTTGACAAAAACATAAAAAAATTACAACTCATAACTAGCAGTTGTTTCATTAACAATAAGTTGTAAGCGGTAAACTACGATTTATTGTTTTTTTTTCGTCATAATAGCACCAGCTATTTATTCATCTGTCAAATCGTCACTTTTAAGACTGAAACATCAATACAATTTCAACTAGAATAAGTTGTAATCCGTAATACCAAAAACGAGTTAAGTTGTTTTAAAGTTGGGTTGTTTCAACTGAGTTGAGTTGTAAACCATATTTTGCTATGAAGAATTCTGCAACGTATTTTCGGCCTTAAAGTCTTTTATGTTGCAAATAAATAAATAATAAAGCGCGAATAAATAACAAAAGTTGTAGGAATGTATATGTATGTATGTATGTATTTGCATTTTACTTTGGTATTTCAGTAATTTGTTTGTTTTAAAGGATTTATTATTAGTCGCTTTTGTGTATTTATTAAAATTTTTTGAGCTCCTTTCTTAACTTTTTAATTATTTATAGGAGTTATAACATTAGACATGAATTGCTATTAAAACATACTAAGATTTGGTGTAAAACTTTACCTGTTCATGTTATAGTTATTCATTTTTTTTTTTGCTTGCTGTCTATGCAAATGATGCACAACTTTGATATTTGTGTTAAATCAAGTGGTACATACTGATATCTAGTGCATGTGGTTAATAAAAATAAAAAAAAAAAAATAGAGAAAATGACGTGTTAAATTTTAATCGGAGTTTTCCTAACTCATATTTCAACAACCATTTTGGAACATGAACTTGGTCCGTTTACACATAACAATAGGACGATGTTGAAAATAATGTTAGTTAGTTCATGTCTAATGGGGACAAGAGGTTCTGCCAATGTTCTATTGCACTCGCTATGCTTGTTATAGTTTACCGTTGCTTCATTTTACCTCTTTTTGACTTAACAAGACACGAGTACTACTAACGCTTTTGGGTTAATCATTTTTTGTTGCTTTTATTGCTATACGATAGTTTTAGTAGATTTTGGGCAGCTTTTTAATTTTTTTTTTTATTGATTTACATTGCTTTAGGTAGGTATATAGCTTTTTCTGAAAAACGTTTAAATCATTTTTGTTTGTAGTTATGTACTGTAAATCAATAGAACAAAGGATTTTTGGTTTGTTTTATTTATAAATTAAACGCAATGTCTTTAATGCATGAGGTTGGCATTACGAACTGTACTTTTCTTAACATAATAAAGATGTTAGCTACAGCTTGTAAGTCCATAGTCGTCAATGAACTACATATTATTACTGAAATCTAAAAGGGAACTTTACTTCTAAAGCGTAAAATTCGCATTACTTTAAAAATGTATAGTGTTCGGGACAATAGGCTTTTGTAGCAAATAGTCGAGAATATGATCATTCTCAACTAAAACTCAGTGCCTTCATCTGGATCAATTACTGGCTTTAATAAAATTTGTTACCTCATACATCTGTATAAGTAACAATTTAAAGTTTTTTAATATATGCATGTATGTGCAAGTATCACTTAAAAAACCAACAATAATCAATATAGGTACATACTAGGTAGGTATATAATATAGTAAGGTGACTGATTGATTTCTCATCGCACAGCCCAAACGCATAAAGCTAGAGACATGTACTTCGGACTATGAATTCCTCTTTTGTTGTATAGGTAGATCGACTATGGAATTTTGGGATATTCAATTATTTAGGGGGAGGGTAAAAACGGGAAAAATCGGTAACCTTATATCTGCTAAACTAGACATGGTACAAACAAAATATAAAAACATTGTATTCTACTCAAAAAATAAGTAGATAGGTGTCTGGTGGTTTTCTTGAAATTTGGGTGCCTGGGTATGAAAACGGGTATAAATTATATTTTGGTACTCTTTTGGGCCCTTATAACTACTAACCAATAAACATAGACATAATTTAAACTACGTTCGTCACTTCTCTAAGAATATAGGGATAATATCGCCAGTTTTCAAAACCGATTTTTACGAATATATTTCCAAAAGTATAATACCAAATACAACCCTGTATGACCTATGTGAAGAGTATAAAAATAAGTTTATCTACCTTTTTAATATAGGAACGGGATCAAAACCAGATGTTGTATGTTTTGATTCCCAAAATTGTAAAACTTGGGCCATGTCTTTTTCCTCCAGATTGGGCTCGGCTTCTTCAAAACCATAAAATGGATCGGCAGCTGCTGGGCCATTGTCATCTTCCGCGTCTGAATTGTGATTGCCATCATCAGCTTCTGCGGCGCCGTCTCGATTTTCATTATTAACGGCTGGTTGTTCTTCTTGCTGCTGCTGTTGTTCATCAACATCCATATTAAGGGGCTCCTCCTGTTGCTCATCTGAATCATTTGATTGCTGCAACGGTTGACCCTCCTCTCCTTCTACATGTTGTTGTTGCTGCTGTTCATGTAATTCTTCATTATTATCGTTTTGTTGTACTTGCGATTCTTCCGTAAGATTTGTCATTGTTTCTGTTTTATTTGTTGTTGTTGTTTTTGTTATGAATATATTTCTTTCTTACTGAACACTTACTTTTCACAATTCTTCTTTGATAATTCGTTTCTAACCTAACAATTGTACAGTAAAATTTCCACTCTTCGTTTTTGGGCTTTTTTCCGTAATTTCAACAATTATAGAAATTCTTGTGTTATGCTAAAAAAAAACTTCTTAATGGTTTAAACCATTAGATTTTGTAATTTTTAGTTTTGTTAAACTTTTTCCTGACACGATTTTCTTTTCTCACTTTGCAGTAGACACGTTTTAATAGGAAATGTATTTGCGTTTTTCTTCTTTTCTTTCATGCAATGGTTTTGCTTTTTTCACTTTTTACAAATTGTTATCACTCTTTTTTTTGTTACAACATTTTGCGTAAACTACAAATAAATGTAAAATGACTGTAGTTTTCTTAAAAATTCTATGAAAAATATTTGCAAAATTTTTCTTTGAGTAGTTTTTTGCTACCAAACACACGCGCTCAGTGTAACAAGCCGAGGCAAAATTTTCGGCGGCGGTTCTGTTGCCATAATGGTATGGCGGCTTATGAGAAAAACAACCGGCAGAGCATTTGGGTTTTTTCATAACTAAAGTAGTAAAAAATTATACAATATTGCTACGAGCTAAAATTATATTGTTTGTTGTTATAGTCGATACAAGCTGATAAAATCATACGCTTTATTGACCTGGTAAAAATTAACAGATACAGCTTCGACGGTAAAGTTTAAAAATAACCGGCGGTGGGTCATCGGCTCTGAGCCGGTCGGCTTATATTAATGCACGCGCTTTGTTGTTGCAATAAATTCCGCCACCGAAAAATTTAGTTGGGAAATGTCAACAATATTTCATTTTGTTTTAAACTTAACAGCGTCATCTGTACGTAAAATGTATTATATTCGATACGTGTAGTGTTGGTAAATGTTTGGACCATAATTCATATATACAAAAGCGTATAATATGTAATAAATAACTTTTTTATAAAAAAAATATGGAAAACTTTGTACAAGTGTGGAATTAAGCTTAAATTTTATTCAATATAGAGTTTTCTAAAGGTTTTCGAAATATTTAAAATTTTTATATTTTATACCATATTAATTATTGTGTATATTTAACAAACAAAATATTTGGATTACCACCAGTTTTTTTTTTATAATCTCTCAATTGTCAACACATATTTTAATAAGCAGCTGACAATGACGTTTTACTATTTTATACCCTGTAGTAATTTATTTATATCACATAAAAATAAAATGTGTTTATTTGAAAATAATTAAATTAATACTATAAAACAAGAGATTGACAGAGATTATATAAATGTGCAAAAAAACAAGAAAAAGCTTTAAACTGACGGGAACACATTTGCATAAAACATATACGTAAAATAAGTAAGACAAAATTTGCAAAATTGGTAGCCAAACAAAACAAAAAAATAGTGATAAAAGGAAAACAATAACAATTATTTCCACAATAAGAACTAAACAACAAAAATGGGTTTCATGTACATTTTAAGTTGGATAGCTTTAATATTACAAATTATATTTGTAACAATATCGATAGGTATAATAATAACGACACTGAAATACAAAATTCTTGCGATATGTGAATTTCTTTTTTGGTTCTATTTTTTAGCGGCAGGTTTATACTATATTGCTGAATTGGTGGAAGAATATACCAGCGCGGCTCGTAAAGTCATCATGATGATGATAAGTTTTACCATGTTTGTTTATACAATGTTTATATTCTGTGATGATTTACCTTGGAGTATGGTGGCCATGGGATTTGTAACTCAGTTTCTTCATTTGGCCATAATGAGCAATTTTCCATTTATCAAGTTCTTGTCACTGTCATTTATCGGTACAGTGGTGTGTCTAATAGCCAATCATCTATTGGCTTTTCAACACTTTACCTCAGTATATTATCCATTTACTCAGGTAAGTGTTGTTTGTCTGTTGAGATTTTGTTAATTTATATCCGTTTTTTTTGGCAGATTTTAGCCTATTTTACTATTTGTTTGTGGATGGTTCCTTTCGCTCTCTTTGTTTCATTAAGTGCTAACGATAATGTGCTGCCCACCACCGTCAATGATTCCCATATGGGTGGCCAAGATGTTGTTAGCAATTATTTCTCTCGTGGCAAAAAACAGGGAGTTTTATCGTTATTTAACTACCTTAAAGACTCAATAATGCCAGGTCGAAATAAAAAATCGTTTTGAATGATTTTAAAAATATTTATTGGATATTAACAAGACCAGCTCAGAGTGAATAATAATTTTAATTATGTAAATGAATTTTGCTTGAATTTAGGATATATTTAATTCGAAATAAAGTTTCTTTTGTATAAAATTTTTAATAAACCTGATAATTTTTTAATTCTTTCTGGGCTAAGCCAAACTAAATTTTATAAAAGTGTAAAAAAAGTTTCTAATAAGAAAATTTGTCCCAAACCTTTGTATCAGAATTTTTTTATGTTAAACTTTTGCTAAGAGTCAATTTTCTATATATATTTTTTTAGAAAAATTTTGTATCAAATAAGAAGAAATTACACTTAATAAATATTTATGAAATAATTTCTTAAAATTAAAGAAATTAAAAATTTTTTTTTTTAAATAGGACAACTATATATGTATTGTGGATTTTCTAAATATCTTAAGCAAATCAAGACTTTTAAATAAAGTACCTAGTAAATAATTTATTAAAGTTTTCAGGTAGTTAGAATTAAAAAATCGCTAAACATTTTCTTAAAAAAAATTTACAAAAATACAGTGTGGTCAGAAAATAAGTTTTATCATTTAATCATAAAACTTATTCGGAATTAATTACAGCAAAGTACTTTTTTAAAAATCAAATTCTGAGAGCCATTCGATTATGACCTTTAGCTCTTATTAAATTAAATAAAAACGAAGTTTAAAAACTGTATTTAAAATATATATTTTTCAATCTTAGCTTGGTTAAAAACAAATGCGACCCAATGTACTCTTACCAAAAAAAAAAAAAAAATTAAATTAGCAAAACAATAAATCGGTCATTGAGGAACAGAAATCAACTTAAAATTAAAGCTTTAAATAAATGCACTACACGCATTACTTCTCCTGGGTTTTAACTTCTCCATTCGCCATGCCAAAGTAAGCCTTAGTGGCCATATTAACAAATAAACCAGTCTCCACTACACCGGGTATCAAGAGTAAATCTCTGTTGATATCCCCCCAACTTAATTTTTGGTCCTGGGGAAAATGCCAATCTAAAATGAAATTACCATTATCGGTAACACAGGGACCGGCCTTAGCAACAGCCATACGCAATTTTAATTCGCCACCAAACAACTGCTGAATCTTGTCTTTGATAGGTACATAAGCCATTGGCACCACCTCAACGGGTATTCCCTTTTTGTATTGTTCCCCTAGCTTTTGTGAGTTTTTTGTGTAGTCAGCTATGATTATAAGCTTTTCCGCACAAGCCGCTACAATCTTCTCCTGCAGCAAGCAACCTCCGCCACCTTTAATCAAAACCATGTCTTTGTCTACTTCATCGGCACCATCAATAGCTACATCCAAGTGAGAATTACGATCCAAATCACCCAAAGTTAAATTGTTTTCTGTAATCAACTGGCGAGCTTGGAAACTGGTGGGAACACACACAATTTTAAGTCCCTCATTTTTAACACGTTCGGCAAGACGTTCAACAGCAAAGACCACAGTAGAACCACTGCCTATACCCACGGCTGTGTTGGTATTAACCCACTCATCCACGGCTTGGTAAGCGGCAATACGTTTAGCTTCATTCAGTGACATTTTGGTAAATTTTGTTGATTGTCTTGAATGAATAAGCCCACGTGCTTTCGGGAACGTTGAGACTGATAAACGTTTGTTTATGTAAACAGAGAAATCTTTACTAAAAATGCGTAAAGACATGTGTTTTATTTGATAATATTGTTATATGTATTGTTGTTCAGGCTGATTGAACATACATACATATATATGTATGTGGGAAAGTAACCGGTCTTATCACGAAACATCGATCAGTGGTACAATTATTTTAATACTACAAACAAATAACAAATTTTTTTTTAAAATATTACAATTTTATTAATTTTAGCTTCTTAAAATTTTCTCTCAACACAAATTAAGTACTAACATAGTTTAATCAGTCAAGGGTACTTAATGATAAGGTAATGCAGTTCTTAAGTTAAAACAGTGTATACTTTAAAAAGTAAAACTATGACAGTTAAATATTTTATTTTCGTAATTCCTTAAAATACAAATTGGTTAATAAATTCTATATGTGTTTTTACAAAATTTTTTATCAGCCATATTTTCATAGCAACCTCATAAACTGTTTTTTTTTTGGTAAAGCTCCTTTAAAAATATTCCTACAGGAAACTTTTTGTTGTTGCTGTTATTTTTAAAGAGAAAATTAAATTCCCTTTTCGATGATAGAAAAGTTGAAGCTGTCAATAACAGGGCTGCCAGTTTTTGAGCTTCCTCGCCAAATAAGCAAAAAATATCGCCAATATGTACATATATACAATTTTATTTAAATATATATTTTTTGTTTGTTTTTTCATTCAAAACAACATAAGAAATTTAGATACTACCAAATATCGCCAAATTACCCCAAAAATCGTCAATATATAAATATATTTTATATACAATTTTATTTAAAAAATATTATAGGTACCTATGTACATATTTGTATTTTCTTTTTTGAAAATTATAAATAAATAAATACATAAAAAATTCAGTCATATGTATTACATACATAAAAAGAAACATTGATCATAACAATTAAAATATTAAATGTTTTAATAAAAAAATGTAAAATTAAATTTAATATAATAGTATAAAAAAAAAAATTCTTAAACCAAACATAAAGGTTAATTAACAAAGCTTTATAAAAATTAAAAATGTTCTATTATTGGAATATATGTACCTATATTTAGTTTATAATTATTTAAAAAAAAATTTATTGAATATGAAAAGGTACATACATTTTTGATTTGCTGTTTACGTATGCAGAACAAATTGTTGCAACACATTTATATTTATTATTCTGATTTTTGCAGATTTTAAAGATGCCAATAAAAAATTAAAAATTTTTATCTTAAAATAGGTATGGAACTACTAAAAAACTCGAAAAACTGCAATTGTACTTTTAAAATAATATGTATAGGTAACACTGTTTTGCAGTCACAATTAAACAGTTTCTTAAGTTCTTCTTAGCTTCGGTCGTGTTAAGGTGTAACGTCAAGATATTAAATCGAATAAATTTGTTAATTATTCCGAAATAAATTAATAAGTAAATGCAAAATTAGAAAAATAAAGTGTTTTATTAATAAGATTTTAAGGTTTTATTGTGAAAAGCCTTAAATTTAAAGCAAAAAGTGCAATTAAATAATCTTCAAAAACGGTACATGTATTTACACATGTTTGTATGTTCATGTGTTTTGTATGTATGTATTACAAATGGAGTTATTATTTAAAGAGAGAGAGAGAGTGTTTTTAAGTTTGTTAGCTCTTGTTGTTTTGCATTGTTTTGATTATTAATTTCTCTACCACCATGCGTATGCGATTTAAAGGCAAGTAGCTTTTTCTAAAGTTCCGCTTCCCTTTTAAGTTATCATCGTTTTCCTATCGCTCTCTTTTTCTTATGTTTAGTTTACATTTCATTCTTAAGTAGTCGCGTGTTTTAAGGTTAAGTTACATAGTTAAATTGTGTTTGATTTGAATAAAAGTTAAATTCTACAAAATATAGGTATAATAAATATGTTAAAAATTGAAAATGTGTTTTTAATTTCATATGTACATATGTAGTGTCTAATTATTCAAAAAATTAATAAATTAATTATGAAATTTGTGAAAGCTAACGGTATGCAGAGAAAAGTACTGCCATATTAAGATTCATTATTCCATACAGAAAGTAATTTATATTTGTTGGTAAACGTGTGGTATTTTTTTTTTATAAATGAAGATTTACCACAAACTAACTGTTTTTATTTTAAATATTTGTAATAATAATGCATACATAAACACATGCATACATATGCGTGTGTAAAAACAAATTTAAATAAAAAATCCTATATAAAAAAAAAAAATCACTTAAATGTGAAGGTTGGAAAAAAAAATCAAAAAATAATTTAATTATTTTAAATATGGCCTCTTTTTAAATTTATTGTGAGTGAAAGTGTAAATAAATAAGTTGTGTTAGTGTTAAAAATCTAGTAATTGCCAGATATGCATTAAAGCTTCATAAAAACTCAACAGGTAAATCAATTAAATATCATTTTTTTATGTCTTAATTTTAAAAATACATATATTTATTTTTATTATTATATTATTTTTTATATTAAATCGTTATAAATTATTGTTTTTTATGCAATAACAATTAGTTTAAGAAAAGATTTCAAAGATGTTTCCTTGTAATATAGAATTTAAACTTCATTTTTAGTGATGTTAAATTATCACATGCTGAAAGATAATTATCAAAGTTTGTATAAACTTTCCACCTAAGTTTTCAAATAACCCAACAAAAACATTGTCAAAATTTAAACGATTGCATTTACGAATAAATTGAAACGTATTATTATAATTTCAAATTATATTTTATAAATTTCCACTTAAAATGGTATCCATTTTAGTGTAGACATTCCAATTAAATGTCATTAATTGCAGAACTACTTAGTTATGCTTAAAATAATTATTTGTTTGGTTTCAAACAAATTGTCTTAAGCTTAATAATGGAGATATTGCAATCTTAAGTTATATGATCAACTTATATAATCATATATGCAGCGATCTCAAATTTTGCTTATTTTCTCGTTTAAACGCATAGTAACGGAGATATAATTTTTAAATAAATATAATTTATATAAAAAATAAACTTTTTAGCCAAATGTATTTATTTACTGTATTAATAATAATACTTGTACAATGAGTTGAAGTATATAACTTTTTTTTAATAAATATTTAATATAAAAAGTAAATTTTAAATAAAAAATCGTTACAAATACCAAGAGTTTCAATACTTTTTAGAATCCCTGCCGGAAATGTCATTAGTGAAACTGTAATGACTTACTATTGACACATTCACCAGTACTAGTTACTTATTATACTCCAGCCAATGATATTTTTTATAGACATTTAACATGTGCGTGTCATTGAAAATCCACTACTGACATTGGTACTATTGACTAGGTAGTTCTTTTGGGACCACAAGTAGATATTGGAACCAGTGATTCACTAGTAGATTTTAGTAATTTTAGTCTTCACTTTTGGTACTTTTTACTTGCGAAATAAAAATTATTGACGCTTTGTTGACAATATCACCAAAAAGTCACCACAATAGTCGACTAAAGTGGTGACTTGGAGACACTTGACGCCGGGCTTCCTGCAGGGAATGTATTTATGTATGTATGTATGTGTGAATTTTTTATGCTAATAATTTTACTGTTGTGCTTCTTTTTGGGGTTTTTGTTAATCTCTTCTGTTTTTATAAGAAATCAGTGTAAATGAATCTGTATTTGTTTGTTTGTACAAGAAAATATTTAAAAAATAGTTATTTTTTCCTTGTTCTGTATTTTTATTAAAAAAATCTGGTCACCGTAGGTATGTTGGAAAAGTGAATAGGTATTTTTCGATATCTTATGACACTCTAACAAGGAAATGTCTGTTGCTTTTGCGGTTTTGTACATGTTGTCGCTTATTAATCTGCTTTGCTCAGAGAGACTAATTCTAAAAGTTATAGCAAGCAAAAATATTATAAGAAAGGAGAATATAATGTACATTTAAAATTATGTTTTTTTTTT
>NDXZ01083555.1:0-10289 GCA_003055125.1 Paykullia maculata | reverse complement strand
CACCACCACCCTTCTTAACCTAACCTAACCTAACCTACATACATATTATGTTTTTTACAATATAGGTATACATACATATAAACGTTTTATATATTACCTGTTTAAAATCCAATGACACACTATACAAAGCTAAATGAACTAACTGTGTGCATTTTGTGGTAAAAGAAATGCGCATAATTTTATTAAAATTTTCTAACTCCCCCTCCGTATGATATGAAGATGACCCACGCAATTTAAGACATTTAGTCTTATCGTGGGCTCGTTTCAGCATTTCTTCCAAAACTCCAAAAGGTAAAGGTTCCTTACTAAGATCAATGTTTTCCCATAAACGTTGATCTAAGACGATTTTTTTTAACCGTTTACACACACTAAAGTAAAGCGAACGATAATTAAGAATTTAAGTCAGAAAAATAAAAACACCACTTACGTCATTAAGGACACCAATGACAATGTATCTAAATATTTTAATATCTCGTATAAAACTTCATCGCATAGTTCCTCCAACAGGGATTTTGATAGGAATTCTTCATTAATCTGCTGTTGTTCATTTTTAGAGGTTACACCTTTAAAATCACTTTTTGCTATGTGCACTGTATATTCTGCCACGGACGTCGTATGTATTAATGACGTTGTTGTTGCTATTTTCCTTTTTGATGACTCGTTTAAGGAATGTTTTAAACTGAATCGTTTACGTTTATTACTAATTTCCATCCTGTAACAATGATCATTTTGTTGTTTATCTGCCTTTAAATCACTCATAGCACCCTTGCTTTATACATACATAAGTATGTACATATGTATGTATATTTTTGTAGTTGCAATTAAATTAATTAACTTTTGATTTTAAACGTAATTCCAAGGTGGACAATAATTGTATCATAATTGTATCTATGTATTTACATTTGTTTATTTAGAAGATGTATGTAAATACGTCCTAATTTGTGGTAAATACAATCGCCCCTGTTGTTCAACTAAGACTACAGTTACACGGACCATATATGCCAAGATACAATTAGTATCGTGACAAATTTTATTTGACAAATTTTGTTTTCTGTTTTTTTGCTAACTTACTTAATATAATACCTACTAAAATATATTATTAAAAAAAAATCTCTTATGATCAAAATAAATACAATAAAGTAAAAAGTTATTGAAAAAAAGTCTCAGTATGAATTGAAAATATGTTGAAACGAACTTATGAAAATTTTTATGCGCGAACTGAAGTCTTTTAATACAAGGAAAGTTTCCTTTGCTGAGGCTGTTATTCATAGAAGAGAACGGGATACGTATACTTACAAATTCTGTTTTGTCTTGTATAGAGAAATCGCAAATTAGCCAATTTAAAATGCACAAAAAACAAAGAAGATTCTATAAAACAAATTACTTTGTCAAAGTAAACTTTCCCTGCGTAAACTTAAATATAAAAAAAATTTTTAAGAGAATATAAATTTGTCCAAGAAAATTTTCTCAATGTGAATGCTGTACATGTTGATATTCGGTAAATGCATGGTAAGTACTCATAAAGAAACAATCGGTATTGAGCACTAAGTACCCAAATATTTTCACAACAAAGTTTTTGTTTTCATTATTTACGTTTTTGCTTTCTAAAATTGATGTATGTTTTGAAATAATTGTGTTAATATGATTTATGAATCTGATTCAAACGATGATAGCTTAGCTAACTTGAATATTGAAGAAATACAAGCCAGTTCACAATGTGGTGCAACTTCTAAAAGTGATAAAGATGCAGCGCAATTAAAAACAGAGCCGGAAAAGCTCGATGTCCCGCTTAAATATTTAAATTGTTTAGAACAGGAATTTGGACATAAAAGTTTCCGAAATGTCCAATGGACCATTATACGTTCGATATTAGAAGAGAAACGAGATAATTGTGCGGTGATGGCAACAGGGTATGGCAAATCATTAACCTTTCAATTCCCGGCTGTTTTTTCAAAAAAGATAGCCATAGTAATATCACCCCTCATATCTCTAATGGAAGATCAAGTGACCGCCTTAAATCTAACACGAGAAAGAGCCTGTCTTTTGGGGTCAGCGCAAAAAAATCGAAATATAGAAAAACGTATATTGGATTTGGAATTCAATATTGTGTATGCCACTCCCGAGTATATAACAGGAGATTGTGGACAAAAGCTGCTTCAAGACCTTAAGAATAATTTGATTTTTTTAGCAATTGATGAAGCGCATTGCATCTCGCAGTGGGGACATGACTTTCGTTCGGCTTATCGTAACCTTAGTGTAATTCGACGTGTAGCACCAAAGTGTCCAATTTTGGCACTGACTGCAACAGCTACTTTGGATGTTCGTAATGATATTTGTCAACAGTTAGGTTTAAGAAACCCTCAGTTGATCAATTCAGGGTTTGATCGTGGGAATTTAGAATTTATTGTGCGCCAAAGATCTGCATCGAAGGGCGGTCTTGGAGTGTGGCTAGATTTAGGTACACATATTCGGTGGGCACTTAATTCTCAAGGATCTGTTATAGTATATTGTAATACTTGTAATTATGCTGTAACGGTAGCTTCTGAGATTAAAAAATATGTTCCATGTCATTATTATCACAGTAAATTAAGTTTAAAACAGAAACAAACATATCACCATGATTTTACCAGAGATATTGTCCGAGTTATCGTCGCAACAATGGCGTTTGGAATGGGAATTGACAAACCGGATGTACGTTTAGTGATCCACTACGGTTCTCCTAACGATATGGAACGTTATTACCAAGAGGTATGTAAGTAGAATAAAACCACAAACAATTTTATCCGGTAACGGGAGGTGTTCTCCTAAGCTATTCTCTTTTTTTGTTAAATGTGTAAAAGAAAAAATCAGAAATATACTCATGAAGTATGCTCATTTATATACTAACTACATATGTATAAACACTAAGGTGTGAAGATAAATTCTTCAATTAAATAAATCGTAAGTTAATTTTAATAAAAATGCCTGTTGTTTTTTACATTGTTGTATTTACTGTAGCGACGATACAATAACAAATAATATTTCTTTTAATTGATTACCAAACTTAAACGAAAATAAACAATTAAGTTACTATAAATATCTTAAAATTATTATATTTATTGTTTTAGGTTGGACGCGCTGGGCGCGATGGATTGCATTCAAAATGTTTACTATTTTATAGTTCCAGTGATTGGATAACACATCAACGTATTCGTCAAGAATCCAATATAAGTTCAAAACATTCGTTGCGATTAGAGAGTTTGACCATGAAAATGATGGAGTATATATATGTTACAACATGCCGTCGTAAATACATTTTGGAATACTTTGATGACGAGGAATCAAAACAATTGCAAACCCGAAAAGACTGTTGTGACAATTGTTTTCTACATTCGAATAAAACTGATTATCGCGATATCTATGAAGGTTTAGATATTGATGGAAAATTAAATGTTACGGAAGATGCGCTTATGTTTCTTACTCTTCTTAAAGATTTGAAAGGTCGCTTTGGTTTGGGAAAAATAATATTAATACTCCGGGGATCAAAGCGACAAGAATTGCCAAAGCACTATTACAATCACCCCATTTTTGGTAAAGGCTCAAAGAAACCTGAGTCCTGGTTCAAGATCTTATCAGATCATTTACAACAGCAGGAATTTACTCAAAACGTAACAAAACAAAGTGCATTTGGCAGTTTTATTCTGCTTGATATTACAAATAAGGGAAATAGTTGGTTGGACACAGCCCCTCACAAGCGAGAACCAATACAAATAAAACCTTATTCAGATTTATTAAAATTTTTAAAGCCAAAGAATGCTAAAATCACACTTAATACTCAGCAAATGCAATCGACAAATATACAAATCAATTCCACAAACAATGATAAATTGATAAATGCTTTAATAAAGTAAGTATTTTTTACAAGTACTTTTAAAAAATGAACTAATTTAAAAAGAAATAAATAATTTAGGTTGCGTGGGAAGTTGGCAAGTGATTTAGATGTTATGCCATATATGATTGCTTCAAATATTGCCCTGAATCAGATTGTCAAATCCACACCTAAAACCATTGATGAGTTGAGAGCATGTCGACTTGATGGATTTTATGAAGCAAAATACAAGCGTTTTGGCAACGAATTTCTTAAATGTGTTAATCAATTTATGAACACAAGTACTGAATGTTCTCAACAAAGTCCATCAAATAATGACAAAACTGAATCCAAAGTGGCGTGTAATGACATTTGGGGAAGTGAATCAGTTGACGCTGACTTATCCCACATTGTTGATGAGGTAGAGAAACAACTACAAACTTCAGATTCAAAAGAAGTTAACGATAACTCAGAGTCTGAATTGGATTTACTTTTGGTCGATTTACAAAACTTTAATAAAGATAAAAATTGGAATTGTGATCCTACATCAACCTCTCCTCTACCATCCGCCGTAAATGCTTCTTCATTAATGCTAAAAAGAAAAGCTATCTATCAGTATGATGATAGCTCTGATGATGAAGATGAAGGGGATAATAAGAAAAATGTTAACACAAATTTACATGATATTATTAAACAAGAAACTTTAAATACTCAAGGCAACACTATTCAGAAACAGCGAGTGTTGCCATCATGGATGAAGACAAAACGATGAGTTTGCTGCTAGTGTGTTTAAACACTAATTAATAAAAAATATTTCTAGATTCAAAAAATACCTTGTGATTTGAAATAATTGTTTGTTTGTTTTACATTATCATATTTTATTTTAAATTTTAATACAGAATAAGAAGTAATTCTTTTTTAACGTGCGTATAATTCTATTCTATATGATCTGAAAGGTAGCTTTAAAGCACAACTGATTATTTTTTTGGTGATCCGTCTACTAAAATCCATACATTAGAAAAAGATAACATTCAGTTTTTGGCGATAATAAATAAAGCAGTAGAGCTTTGCGATATATTTTTGAATCACTCTATTTTGAGATTTCCCAACAGATTTTCCCAACCAAATGACTTGAGAAAAATATTATGATAAGCTTACTAACACAAGCCTTAAGCTTGAAAACGCTTGAGAATTTGTTGAAAAACAATTGTGTAACAATTGTAGAAAAATCAAAATGGAACCCTTTTCCCTATTCATCTAATTGTAGAATAATCTTACGAAAGTAATATTGTTTTAACTTTAGCATTCTTCAACAATTTTTTATAAAATTAGGGGCTTTGGCAACTATTGATAGTTCCTTTTCCTGAAAAAGGTGTTTAATAAAAAAAAGTTTTCTTTCCTAAAACTACATTTCTCAAAATCAAAAAAAATACCTACAATTTTTTTGATTTACCAATTTTAATTAGGTTTTTTTTCAATTGTCATATTTTGTTGTTTACTTCAAAAACAGTTGTCTATTATAAGAGTTGCTCAAGCATTGTGGGAAACTGCTTGTGATTTCACATTTTATAATTGATATCAAGAAAAGCTTATAATTCACTTTTTTATATAATAAGCTTACTAGCTGTTTATACCCGGGGTAACAGACAATTAAAAATTAAAATTTTTAATCCCTAACCATATATGAGAACAGTATAAAGTCAACAGGATAAAGAAGCTACAGATATTGCCACAAAATGATTTTCTTTTAAATTATCCGATTCTATCCTCATTTGCCTCATGTTACTCATACATAGTTAAATGACTTTAACTTAAATAGGTCCGATTTTTCACTAAATAATTTTGTTTTCAAAGGAGCTTAAAAACTCTGCCCATTAACCGAATAAATCAATAAATGTATGAGTATCTCGACATTAGTTTAAAACTATAACGATTATAGCTCCACCAATATGCCATAAAATATATATTTTTTATATCGGAAATACCACGACCATCAACCGATTTATGTTAGGCTCGATGAAAATCGTATAACAGGTAATGGTAAACAATTTTGAGACCATAGATATCACAGCTCCTAAAATGTGTTTTAATTGTATGAAAGGTGCCACTTCCCCTTTTATGGTTCTATAGATATTTTTCTCAGATATGCGTGTAGACATTGAATTTAGTCAGGCTAAGTTTAAAATTAAACCTCTTATTGTATTTACTTTGCCTATGCGGTGCTACACCCCCTTGCCCGATACTCAAAATTTTTGGGTCAGATAGGGAAGTTGATATAAGAGTTAATTGTACAAAATTTTAAAACCATAGCTAAAGCAGTTCTCAAGATATGCCATAAAATGTATTTGAGTTGTATGGGCGGTGCCACACCTCTATGTCCGACCCCCACAATTTTTGGCTCGAACAAAAAAAAAAAATGGTATAAGAAATAATCATACAAAGTTTTAAAACCATAGCTACAACAGTTCTTAAGATATGGTAAACAAATGTATTTGAGTTGTATGGGCGATGCCACGCCCACTTTTTAAGGTGCATTTTAAGTGTAATTATGTACATTACTAATGGCATAACATACACAAAGTTTGGAGACTTTAAGTCTACAAGTTTTCAAATTATACGATAAAAACTAAAAGATTTGTATGGGAGGTGCCACGCCCACTCAAAATTTAAAAAAATATCGATGTGCCAAGTCTCATAAAGATCGGTCTAGCCGTTTGAGCGTGATTGCGTCACAAACAAACTTACACCTCATTTTTATAGTATACTTACATATAAAGGGATTCTCAAGTTGAATTGGGAAATGTTGAAAGTTTTTGATTTTTTTTAATTATCTGGCATACCCCTTTCATTGCTGCAAAAAGCGATCGAAAATTGGATTTCCTCCAAGCCAGCCGCGGTGACTTTTTACTGGAAACCAATTTAAAACTAAATTGGCGAAGAATTATTCTTCGAATAAAGCCAAAATCGTGGCGATTAACACCAAAGCTTAACAAATTAAGGTATTCGTTTTATCTGCTAAATGTCTCTTACAGGCAATTATTGTTGCATTAGCATCGGAAATCTTACAATTGGATATTGAACAAATCATTTTTAAAATACAATAGACTTTCGAAAATTGTAACCACTTTGTTTCTGGGGAAGCTCTAACTTTCAAAGGTTTTTTTTTTAATAAGAAGCAACATAAAAGTGCATCTTCGTTTAGAAAATACACAATAAAACTTCTGCATAGTTTCTTTAATTTTATTTATAAAAAAACATTTTTATTGTACCATATAAAGCTCCCGGGATTCGGGATTTTGAAATTTTAAATTCCGAGATTACAAACATAAGTTCATAGAATTTTGGCGTGTTGGAAACTGCATTTAATACACCCAGCAAAAAAATCCTTATTTGGAAGCAGTAAATGTGCACCTACTGCTTCCTCTATTGCCTTTTCAACCTATTAGCTTACAAAAGTGATGTGCAAAATAAAAATATTCAGCAGTTTCTTCAAAAAAATCATTTAAGATCTCTAAAGCAGAGCATCTACGCGAGGAATCTCATACAAATTTCATGGAAGTGGAAGCGGTTCTCAACCGCACTTTGCCTTACAAAGCTGCTTCCGAAAAAGCATAATATTTTGCTGGGTAGCTGCTCTATTTGGTTTAATATACAGTTTGTCAAATAATCTTTTCACATAGAGAAAATATTTAAAAATTTCAAAAGAAACTTTGATTTTGATAATAAATAATTAGCTTTTTAATTTTCTCATAGTTTTAATATACATACATACATATGTATGTATGTTTAATACTAAATTAAGGAACAAAAAAGGTTTAATTCAATAAAAATAGTCTTATGTATTACTTATTTTACTTTTAATTCTCCGCGTCATTCTTTTTTGGTATGTCTGGTGACCATTTTAATTCAAGTCTTTCTTTTTTTTAGCACGGAATATGATGTTATACACGGTACTAATTTTAAGAGAGAAAAACTAGAGATTTCTCTAGCTGTTTTGCCTTTAAATTAGTTAAAATATTATTATACATTTCGAAAAACGTTTTCCTGGTATTTATTTTATTTAAATATTAGCGTACTTGTTGCACCTAAGACAAATTCTATGCAACTGCTTTTTATGCAATTACATTCATAAAAAAAACCTAATTGCACAAAATTCATTAAAAATTATTTGTTTTTTGTTCATTTCACTAAATGTGAAAACATTTTTTTGACACCCTTTATATTAAGTTAACAAATTCTTTTACGGTTGTTGTTGTAATGCGTGTGTCTATTTTTAAAGTGGTGGCGTCACATAATCGTAAGCAATTAAAGTAACGGTATGTGTGCAACAAAAAACAAATATATATGTACATACGTAAAGAATTTGCTGTTGAAAGTTTTAAATCAAAATAACATTTAAAAATTTTTTTTGCTAACAAACTGTATGTAGCTGCTGACAGATTTGCTTAGGTTAAAATCAAGAGCTTAACCCTTAAATGCATACCGTATCATATATGGTACAAGTATTTAATCGTACGACAATTGAACAAATTTAACTTAAATGTATGTATTTAGACTTAACATGAGAGCAGACAATATTGCTTCTCATATTAAAGCCACTGCAGCTCTCTTATGTTTTTTTTTGGTTATAAATAAGCTACACAAAGTTTTTTTATGCATTTTTTGCACATACTTAATTTCAAAAGTGATTTATTATTCGTGTTGAGGTAAGTTTGAGTAAATAGTTTGTGCTTTGTTCTATTTGACTATTGTAAACAATGATCAAATTTAATATCATAAATGATCGTTTTTCCCTATTTTTCTAAGTACCATATATAGTACATCATGCTTTTGCATATAAAGTTTATTTTGTGTTATTTGACTACTTCTACTAGTTTTTTTTTAAGTTGTCTATTTAGAAATGAATAATATTTTTTTTTTATTGAAAGATGTTCAATGCTCAAGAAGTAGCTGATATGTATAAAAATAATGGAGACCGATCCGAAGATGAAAATGAATGGATAATTTGGATGATGATACTCAAATAGCGTAAAAACTCAATCTGAAACTGACAGTTTTTAATACTGACGAGCTAGGTTAGGTTATGTTAGGCTCGTGACATATGGTGGTCCCCAGAGGAGGGAATTTACCACATCATCCAGATACAGAATTGTCCATTGTGATAGTTCTTTTAAGAGAAAGATAAAGAGAGAGAAATGTACAAGTAGAAAGTAGAAAAGGAGGATGGTTGTTGTAGAAAGGTGTACGAGGCTAGGCATTTGCCGCCGTTAGCCCTTTAGGCCCTTGGCGTAGACCAGCTTAGCGTGTGGGTCACAGCCCGATAGTGTCGTCAAGTGGTCGACATAGAAGTCACCGAAGTATCGATGTCGTCTACCAGCGAGTACCGGACAACGACATAATAGGTGTTTCACCTTTACCGTTTTCTTTGCGTCCCCGCACAGACGGCAAAAGTCAGCTGTACTAGGTTGCCAGTTTGCCGGAAATGATCTAATATTGCAGTGACTGGTCAGAAGGCCGGTGAGCAGCTTCAGGTTTCTTTTTCTCATAGACAGGACAATCTTGGTCCTGCTGGCTGATGTAGTTTGCCAAAGCGTTTTTGATAACCTGCATCCTCAACATCGGATGAGCTAAATGTATCTATTCTTGAAGCTTCTTGATATTGGTGCGTCAATATCTATAGATTTTGTCTATAGTGAGCCTTCTTCGCTTCCACGAAAAAGATCCAAAACGTTGTTTTCATCAATACCTATGGCACCTGTAGATGATATTACTAAAAAGGCAAATACGAGTTGAGCCATAGAGAAGTAGAATCTCAACTAAAACTTATGCTTCCCCGGAAGCAGTTTTGTAAGGCAGAGTGCAGTTGTGCACCGCTTCCACTTCTATAAACGATTACATGATTTTTGTATGAGATTTCTCGAGTTGAGGCTCTGCTTTCGAGATCTTAAATAATTTTTTTAAAGGAACTGCTTAATATATTAATTTTGATTCTTGAAAAAATTTTTTTTTTGCTGGGATGCTGTAACCATAAATACTTATATTGTTGTTGACTTAACTTCCAGTGATTTTAAAAGAGTTGTTTGAAACCTACAACTGTATTAAGATCTTTTCTTAGAAGTTCTAAATTGAAACGAAAAATATAATGCGAACTCGCAACTCCTTATGCTTGCTTTAAATAATTTTTTTCACAGATGAGCTTATAGAAAAAATAGTAACCTTTCAGGTTAAAAATAACAATCAGAATTTCTTCTTTGATGCTCTGGAACTCGGTTAATATATATAAAATTATTTGTTATGTCTTATCACAAACTTCCTTGTGTGACAGATTATCGGAATAGACAAAACCGTTAAATTTTTAAATGAAGAAAAAGTTATCTTCATCACAATTAAACTGAAAAAGTCAAAAAATTTATTTTAATACACTATTTAGTTAGTTTTTAAT
>NDXZ01083478.1:0-12777 GCA_003055125.1 Paykullia maculata | reverse complement strand
CACATGAAAACTTCAAAGAAGTGCCCTTTTTAAAATAAAGTTAAGTATTATTTTAAGATCTTTATTTTCCATGCCTGTACGTTTGTAAACAAACAAGTTGAATTCTCTTACTTAAAAAAATATAAATATTAAAAATTTTACAATAAGAGAATCCTTAGATCCTTAACCTAAGACTTTGTAACGGTCAAAAAGCAACCCCCTTGAAAGAAAAAAATTCATGTATAAGGAATGTAACGATCAACAAAATAACGCTTGATGGTATGTGTTACAGGAAAAAAGGAAGATAGAAAGTAAATACATACATAAGCAATTATGTACTGTGAACTATCAGTTACATTTATAAAAATAGGACCCTTGTGTTTAGGTATGAAATTTTTTGTTTAGGTAGAAAGAAAATAAATATGTTGAAATAGTATGTGATATGTAATTTCGGTTATTTTGTTTACTTTAGCTAAATTGTAGCAAAAACTAAAACGTTAACTATAAAACGTCCACTAACAACAACAAAAAGTAAACACTTTAGAAGAAAAATTAACTCTTAGTAAGCAGAATTTTAAGAATGATAATAATAATAATGAAAGTTATAAATGATAATAATCTTTTAACAATAGTACTCTATTTGCCCTTTTAAAAAAATTAAGATGTTTCCTTTGTGGTTCTTTTAGTTATCATCTATTTTCTTAAAATATTTTTTGTTTTTATTGGGAAAAATCACGTTTATCAATTGTAATTAATAGGTTTTATTTTTTATCTATGTATTTTATTATTTGCTTTAGTTAACAATAAAATATGACCTCAATTATAATAAATGTAAGTACATAGTAGCTTTTTAAAGTCAAAACAAATAAATAAAGGTATTCAAGTCACATTTTAAGTTCTTGCAACTATGCAAAATTTCGTTGTTGAATCTTTTAATGTGAGGCAGCCATTTTTTTAAAAAAGTTTTTTAGCGCCATTACAAAATAATAAAAAAAAAACCCACAATATATTTATTAAAGTAAATTAATTGGTTAAAATATTTATCTAAAAGCAAATTTTTGGAAAATAGAGTTTTAAATACTTAATTTTTTTTATTGAGTTTTATCCCTCTGTCCATTGTTTTCTATTATCACGTTCAAACAATAGATGCACAAAACCTTCTACATAACCACTGTAAAATACTTTAAAGCACTGCATCTTAGTGCAGCTTTTATTTCCAAAACAGTTCGTTCTTTTAAAAGATTTTCGTTATAGCGTTGGTGTAGTGGTAATAAAAATATAAAGCAACAATAAATAAAATCAAATACAGCAAGAGCAGTAATAAAGCTAAGATAAGAGTAAATATTAACAAATAAAATTTTTGAAAAAAACGTCAAAGTACCAAAAATTGCTTAAATATTAAAAAAAGTCGATTCAAGAACAAAAAAAAACTAGAATAAGTTTTATTTAAAAAAAAAACTAAACAGAACTGTTCCCACAGACAAGTAATTTAATTTACAGCTGATTTTATTTGTTGTACCAAATATAGGTGGTAGTACTAAAAAAGGTTCCACAGCTTTGTAGCATTTGCTCTTAAATTCGTGTAATTAATCCAACTATACCCTTTTACAATATTTTTGCAAAATTATTTACTTTATTGTTTTTCATTTTAACTTTCTTCACGTTTGAAATTTTTGACGTGAATTCCTTTAATGAAAAATACAAAATCAACTCAACTTTGTTAAAATAATTTTTTTTGGCTAAAATAACTTTTTGTAGATCATGCAGTTAAAGCCAAGAATTTTTATATACGTAAATTAAATTATGAATGTCACACCGTAAGTTTTATATTAATGATTAATACATAAAGTAGTTGTTTATATTTAAAAAGACTGCAGTTTTTGTTTTAAATAGCACGGGAAAAACATAATATAAAAAGAAGAAAGTGGTTTAGGTCAGGGTCAATGAAAATTGGGCTAAAATAAGAGCAGTTACCCAAGTAAAGCGAAAAAGAAAATTGACTTTTAAAGATAAAAGTTTATAGAAAATTCATTAAGATTTTGTTTATATAAAAAGTGTTTTTGTAGTTTTATTTACATATATACATATGTAGTTTTAAATACATAATTCTTGTTTTCTCAAATACCTTTTATATTTATTATTTAAATATATTTAAATTGCTTTAAGGTTTGTCTTCGTGTCCTCTATTTTTATAGTTTTAGTTAAGAATTTTTAACGCGCGATTTAAATTTTCTAGATTTTCTGGAATTTCTTGTTTGAACTTTTATATCAGAATGGGTAGGAATAAAGCGCCTTTTCAATTTACAATCTTTGCACTACACACTATTTGAAACTGTTTGAAACTTTATGAATTAAAACAATTCTACTTTTAACTTACCTAGTCAAAACTTCCAATTCAATTTTATCGAATTCTTTTAATTGCACAACAGGAGTTTTTTTAGTGGGCGATAGCAATTCCTCCTTTAGCTTACGGTTGCGTTCCTCTTGAGCCTTGCGAGTCTTCTCCAATTCCTGGATACGAGCCAGTGAAGCTTTAAGTTCTTGTAGTTTCGCACTACGTGTTACTTTTGTTTTAACCTCGTCAAAATTTAATTCTTTTCTGACCATTGATTTAATTTCACCCTGTTTTAAAAGGGTATTTGAACCTTTGATTATTTGTTTAGTGGGAGTTTTTAAACCATTTTCCATATTTTTGGCACTATTCTTGCAGGCAAAGGCCGTAATCAAAGAAATCGAGGGTGTAAGTTCATTTTGTTTTTGTCTTGTATTAGGTTTGGATGTGGCAGTTGTTTTTTTGCGTGGCGACAAGGGTCCTTTTTGTATAAATTGCACTAATTTTTGTTGTTGTTTAACATTATTCTCATCAATTTTGGACAATTTTTTGGGTGAGACACCACTGTCGGTTATTTGGATTGGATCCTGAACACCAATTCTTTTGACCACCGAGGAGCTGGTCGAACGGGTGCGCATACCCATTTTTTTAAGGACACCAATGTCATCATGTTGATCTTGCAATTTTTGTGGGACATTAGAGTCATTTGTTGTGTGTTGGTTAGTTGATTCTGTACTCTCCAAGAGACGCTAGCATTAAAGTAAAAGGAAACAAAAGCAATAATCACAAATATTATTTTTTCAAGTACAAAAATTAATTAGGGTTTTTTAAGATTTTTTGTATTTTTAGAAATAACAAAAAAATATATACATACATACATATGTACAATATCAGCCACGGTACAATGAATTAAGAATCCTTGTCTCGCTCTCTCTTTCTGTATAGGGGTAGTTTTTTTTCTCATATAAAACAAGTCGGTTTTTAACACAACATACAAATTCCTTTGCATCGTGGCGTCATTGCAAGTTTTATGTACAGAAATATAAAAATGTATTTGTGTAATTATGTTTCCAACTTACTCTATTTTTGATGCTGGCCACATCTTCAGCTACAGCACGTTTCCTGGTATTAAAAAATGCAGCTACAGAAGGTTGAGCCATTCTTGTTGATTTTTATTAAATAGTTAAAGATGTTTTTGTTCTTTACAAAGTTAAATTTGTTTTAGCAATACGTTGTTACTTTAAATTAATGAAGTTTTGGTTTTTATATTATTTTGTTAATAACTTTTGTTTCTGCAAGCAGTTATATATTGTATGTGTATTAATTAGTAATCACTGACCGACTGGTTGGTATGAATTATTTTTGGCCACACGTCTAAATGTTATCCCGCTCGAATTTCTACTGACAAGAATAGTTTTCCCACCAAAAGTTCAGTCTCTACGCACGACGATGACGTTAACGTTTACATGACGTTTCCAATACCTCTGTCAACGTCGTTGCAAACGCGCCAAAAAACTTGCTTTTGTTTATGTTTTGTCTTGCAATGGCATTAAAGTGGTGGTTTTGATCAGCTGTGTACGGAAAATTCACCACTTGAACTAAACCCAACTCAACTGCGCAAAACTTGTTGGGCAAGCAAAAGAAAAAAAATCAAACAATGCAACTGTTTCATGTTTTTTGTACATTTCTACACACTTTAAGCACAATTTTATTTTATTTAGTACTTACAATTATTGCTTAACTTTTTCTTGCTTATAAAAACTTTGGTTGCTGTTTAATGTTTTCTAAATTCACGACATGCTGTTGTGTGCCAGCAAACTGCAGAGGCGGTGGTGAAGCTCTGGCTAACGGTGACAAAGGCAAACGCCCAGCGGCGTATGGTGAACATTTATTTGTTGGTGTTTGTCTTTGATGAATTGGTGTATTGCATATATTATTGTACGGTGGTGAATTATATTGTAGCATTTGATTTTCATTAAATTTTTCAGATTCACCAGAAACAACAACTACATTATTGTTATTGCTATTACTATTTTCATGATCTTCGGGTAAAAGGCGATATTTTTTCAAGTATTTATATGAAGCACTCGATATATCCGAGGGTCCTTTTTCAAACTTATCTATATTTCTTCGCATAGGTGTTGTTTGTTGTGCGCTGTTTGCCTGACATTCCATGTTTAATTCTTTTAATAATTCGGTCAACTTTTCATTGGGCAAATATTTTAAAGCCAGTTCACTCATGGCCAAAGTAGTGTCAGATGCTGGCTTAGTCATTTTAGGTACAGATTTATCGGATACAAGCTGATGTGTTTGAACAGATGCTACTTCTGGTAGATCTTGTTGAAAACGTTGAGATTGTGGAGAATTTGGTCGGTAAGTGGTTGATTGAGCCATGGGTTTGCCATTAGGTGTTCGCAAAATGTTGGAGGGTTTTAAATGTTGTAGGAATTTGTTCTTTGGTATTGATTGCGGCAGTTCGACAGTGCAAGGAAGTTCATCTGTGAATTTAAATAATTAAATAGAATAAACATAATTTGTACAGTACCTATAGCGGTGAAAATAATTTTTTAATCCTAGCTAGAAATCAAAAAAATTAGAAATCTCGTTAAAAAAAGGGTCCTCTGTAAAACTTAGTTAAACAGTTCAAAAATTGTTTATGTATAAGACATAGTCACCTAAACGACAATGTAGTCGCATTACTACTTACCACTTTTTATATCTACTTGCATCCCAACATCGCGTGAGGGGGGTTTTACCGCTGTTTGGGAATGAGGCCTAAGTAAAAACGTCTCTAGTAAATTTACAATACATTTCTGTTCATGTCTTATTTCGTCAAGCATTTGTCGCATGTCATCAAGATCTTTCTTAGATGCCAAACTGGCCCATGGATCAGATTGAAAATGTTGCAGATAACCATTGGGTGGATCTAAGGTTGCATCCGTTTGCGTTCCAGCACATATAGTTAAAACATCTCTGTAGTTTGTATTTGACGATTGGTTGTTAGTGACTGGCAAATGGTTTTGGGTTGGGTTGGGTAATTTCGTTAAAGTTGGCATTTGTTGATACACCATATTGTTGTTACAACTTTCTAGACTACGGCGATAGGTCACTTGATTTCCTGCTAAGCCCCCCGAAGTACAATAACCATTTATATTTGTAGCCATATTTAAAGGCGGGGTATTGGTTGATCTAAATGGATACAAGTTAGTCCGTGTTCCATTATAATCCTTTGCTATCATCATGTTGCCATTTTCTTGCATATCCACCATGTTGGCATTATCTGGATAAGTAACTTTTGGCAGCATTTGCTTTTTCCAAGCAGCATATGTCGGCTTAGGATTGTTATTTTCAAAAGGATGTTGACATCCAGTGTTCATTTGTTGTTGTTGTACACTTCCTTCCTGTTGGCCAAATAATATTGATACTTCAGGCACCTGAGGTCGTATAACCCCATCACTAGATCCACTTGGCATTGCCGCACTAGGCTTAGGTGCCATTCTAGGCAGCATGTCTTCAGTCTCAGGTGTAAACATTTTAGTATCTATACTGATTATTGCAATTGTATTAGTTTTAATTGTTTTTGTTTTAATTTAATATTATTTAATAATGTTTAAACAAAACTCAAGAAAACAATTTCAAATAAGATCTTTCTAAAAATTAATGAGTGGTGAATATAATTATGTATTTACATAGGATTGCATTTATGTAGAGTTACCGGTTCGATCTTTAATATATTTTTCCCCGTTGATCGCTATTAAAACGCAAAACAATATAAACATTGGCGGTAGGCGCTGACAACTCAGTAACAGCTTTTATCCTACGACAAATAATCAATGCAATTTTCATACATAAACAACAAAAACTCCTTATCAACACATTCGACTTATATATAAATTTATGAGGGATATAAATTACAAGTTCTTATATAAAATGAAGAAAAAAATTGCATTTCAATAATTGAGACTATTATTATCTACATATGTATATATTTTGTATGTATAATACAAAGCAAACATTTTTCTATTTATTATAATAATTTAAATGTATTAAAGTAATCTTGCCTACCTTAATTATAAAAAGGTTTTCTGTAAAATGTTAAAAATATTTAATGTTTTCAAATAGCTATTTTTATTTCTTTCCATACATAAAAATATCTGTATATGGTGTTTTAAAATTGAACCAAATTACAAAATTTCCTTCCAACAGAAAAATATATATATATATAAATAAAGTTGGCATCGAAATTTTAGGGTAAGTAAAAACCGAGCAATTCCACGTATAATAAAGGTATAATTATGTTTCGTAAACTAGAATATAATATTAAACTTAATCACAGTGCAATTAATATTCACCACTTTTTTATCATTGTACTCACCATTTTTTCGGAAGCTGTCAAAAGCATATGTTTACATAAAAATATCAACTTCTTGAAGTTAGGTGTGGAAAATATAATTTTTATGTTATTTTAGTTTAAATTTAAATCGTTAAAAGCTCGTCACCAGAAAAAACTATTTACTGCCTAAATATCAATTATCAGAGTGTAGTGAAAATAATGGCTGGTAAGTAAAACTGATATTAATAGAATAAAACCATATGTGGCCGGAGAAGGAATGCAAACATTTTCTAAATTGTGCTTTTCTTGCAGATGACACAGCCGATTTAATAGAAGAAACTAACGATAAAATTGATAATTGGTTATATTACACTCAAAAACCTAAAGAGAAAGAAAACACCAATGTGAATACAATTGATGTCGTAGAACCGGAACCACAGTTCATTTTAATAGACTCTACGGATCTAATAGAAAATGATAATGAACAAACATTTCAATATGATTCTGATGAACTAGTTAATAATGAAGGCTATAGGCAGGATTTAAGTTATAATGTTGAGCATAATGAACAATTGCAGCAACAACAAGTAGAGAATGCGGACGATTTATCGAAACATAATTTGATTCTTAGAGAAACTATTGATGAAAATGGTCAACTAGTGGAAGACTATTTTTGTCAAGAATGCAATTTATCTTTTAATACCATCGAAGATTTTTTTAAATATCATCCATGTCTGGAATTACTAAATGTAAATCCAGAGCAGCCAGAGCAGCAACAGAATAAACTCTCTTTAGAAAATGGGCCATCTGTACCTGAAAACAAATTATGGGATTTAGTAGAAAATTTAGATAAGGCTGCCGATGGTGATGACAATGACAATGAAGAAATTATAGAAACAAAACCAAATATTACAGATATCATACAGGAAAAAGATGGTTCCAGACATAGTATCGAATTAGATAATGAACGTTATTTTTGCTACGATTGCCAGCAAGTTTTTACCGATCTTACTACAGCTGAAAATCATGATTGTATCAATCAGTTAAATTCTAGCGAACTGAAAGAGGTAAATTTGTTATATTGTTTGGAAAAGAGTATGTAGCTTTTTACGGTTTGAGTTTTTTAAATATTTATTATTTTTTTAGCCGCAATCTACCTTACTTGTAGACAATGAAGACCATAATGTCTATAAATGTAGTTTGTGTGACAAAGAGTATACGTCTTTGCGAAATTTTAGCAATCATCAGCGGTGGCACAAAAAATCCGAAGAACTGTTATGTCACAAAAAAACACAGCATGATATGGCCATAGCCTGTAAAGTTTGTAATACGGTATTCCCTGCAGAGAAAAATTTAAAGTAAATTTAAAAATTCTAAAAAAACAAGAAATACCTATATACCTATATAAAATTTTTAGATTACACATGAAAATGCACAAAAAGCTTCAAATGAAAACAATACAGGAAGCTTTACCAGTTGGTGCTCACAACGAATACAATGATTTAAATCAATTTTTTTGTGAAATTTGCAATAAAAGGTATTTCTTCCTACACTCTAAAATTCGGTGTTCTGTAACCATTAAATGTTTTCTTTTTTTAATTTAAAAAGTTTCGATCAAAACCTATTGGTGATACACAAGAATATGCATCAAAATTTAGAAGAATATAGTTGTGGCAAGTGTAATAAGCAATTTGAAAACCTGCCGAGCTACGAAATACACATGCAGATGCATGGTGAAAACTTAATGACATCCAAGAAAAGCAAAAAATTTACGATAACACGAGAAGAAGCCCCCTCTACCTCAGATGGCAGTAAACGTAAGCATGCATGTCAATATTGTGGCAAAGAGTTCCTTAGACCTTATGAAAAGGTTAAACACGAACGTGTACACACTGGCGAAAAACCATACATATGTGAAGTGTGCGGTAAATCATTTAGGGTGTCCTACTCCCTAACCTTGCACTTAAGAACACACACCGATATTCGACCTTATGTGTGTGCCACCTGTAATAAACGTTTTAAGCAGCAATCCGTGTACATGCATCATCTAAAAACCCATGATGCGGAACGCACTTATAAATGTGATATTTGTGGTAAAAGTTTTCGTACATCGGTTCAGCTTATTGGGCATAAAAATATACATAGCAAACCCTATAATTGCACTGAATGCAACCGTCCATTTGCCTCTCTCTACTCTGTGAAATTGCATATGAAAACTCACAATAAAGGCCATAAGGCCAATAAAAATCTTAAAAATCACTGTAATATTTGTGGTGCCACGTATGCCCGCATATTTGCTTTACGTTTACATCTTAAGGAACAGCATGGTCTTGCTGTTAATCCCTCAGAATTTGCAGCTGCAACTAGTGCATATTCCAATAAGAAGCACAAGGAAGTGGGTACAGAAACAGCCATATTCATGAATGCCGCCAGTCAGGTTACGAACCAATTTCAAATAAATTTTATAAATGCTGACGATGAAGATGACGAAGACAATCAAGAGGAAGTAGATGACGATATAAACGTCACTAATACAAATGAGGAAATATTTAATAGTCAAGAAAATCATGAGGAAAACATACAAAATCCTTGTTTAGATGAAACTGAAGCGGCTACACAAACCATATTGAATACGCAAGAGGTAATTAGAAATTATTATTTTTTTTATTTTTATAAATTTGATTACGGGTTTTCAATTACAGATTTCTGCTGAACATTTTCCGACTGAAGAGATAATTACCGATTGGCTTTGCAAATAGAATTTGGGATATAGAAATATTTATTATTGCTTTCGAACTAGTGTTGAAACAAGTTAAATTTAGTTTTTAAGTTGTACATGTATAAAGAATAAAGGCAAATAATATTGAGATATAAAACAAAGAAAAAGTTACACAGAAATTAAAGCTTATATGCATTTTTTTTTTTTTGATTTCCAGGAATTTCTGTCCTTATAAATGGAAAAATCATTTTATAAAAATTCGGTTATATACATTGCCAATGCTTACATATAAACTCGTACACATACACAATTTCTTTTTGGAAACTTTATATGGCCTCAAGTATTGTTTTCTTTTTTTTTATAATTTTTTTTTCTTTAATATATTTTTAAAAACAAAAACTAAATAAAAACTGTTTTAAATATAGTTTTGCCCTTATCCTTACTAAAAAATTTTTTCATATCAGAAAATCTTTTCTTGGTTCTGCAATAATGCAATAAACAGCATTTTTGCCTTATTTATTCAAAGTAATACAAAAAAACAACTTTAAGCCAGTAAATAAAAAAAGTAAAACAAAATTTTAATATTTTAAATTTATTTTATTGTATTTATTTATTATAACATAACTGTTGTGGTAAATTATTTAAAACCTAATTGCATTTTTAGTGTTAGGTAATGAAATTAACAAAACTTTCATTATGAATAAAAAGAAAATTAAGTGTGAAACCAGACAAAATACATATTAAGTAAAATTATAAACATTAAAGCTAGAATGTATGTATGTACTTAAACTTCAACGCACTGCATGCAGTGTTAAACTTATAACAAAAAAGAAATACAAAATTTAATAAAAATAATTTAAAAAAAGTCACATTTATAATATAGAAAAATATTGCAAAATTAATTAAACAAACGACTAATCTTTTGCTTGTAAGTTAGTTTATACTTTTGATAATAGTTAAAACAAAAAAATACAAGTAAAAGTTTACAACAGTCTATCGTAAATACACTTGTAGTTCGTTGGCCGATTGTATGAGCACCTTGAGGCCCGGCATGAAACCAGCACATTGCGAAAAATCAGAGCCGAAAGCGATTTGTGTATGAACCTGCAAAGCATTGCCGTAATCACCGATTTGTAAGAATTGTATAATTTGATTTAATGCCTCAATTGTAGCAAGATTAAGCTGTAATTTAAAGGTTACAAAACAAATTTTACTTTTAATTTAGAAAACAAAAAACAATTTTTTAAAATAATAACTCACACGACCATCTCTCAAGCAGTCATAGAGATTTTCTAAACGCTTATTAACATCCACAAATTTACGTTTAGTGCGCTAAAAGAAAAGTTATAAAGTTATAGTTTTAATAGTCTTCTTCTTAGTTTAAAACAGTTTCCAATAATTATAATTGCAGTATAAACTGTCTTTACTAGGTTTTTTATCTTCCAGTGTAAATGACCATCAGTTAGATAAAAATAAAATCGTAAAATATAAGGTTACATTAAAACTAAATCATATACATCAAATTGTGATTGAGGAGCAAAACTCCACTGCGGCAAAAACAATAAAAATTGACTAAAAATCAACCAACAGTCGACATTAAAAAGAACAGTCAAAGGATTAATTATATTTACATATCTATCTGGGACGTTTCATTAAAAACCATTTTAAAATTTAGTAACTAAAATAAAAAAAACTCACCGGATCATTTGCGGCATTTAAACAATTTGTCTTTAATTCTTCCAGTACAGTCTGCATATAAATATATTCCTCTGGTAGTGGAGGCTTTTCCTTCGGCGGTTCTGGTTGCCTATGAGTCTGTTGTTGCGATTGATCGCCATAACCCATCATACCCGACTGAGTAGATTGATTTTGCCAAGATGTTTGCTGTTGAGATGGAATAGCTGATGTTTGGAAATTCATAGGCTGATTGGGTAAGTTATTATTTTGCATTTGGCCAGTTTGATTGTAATAGGAGCCGACTGCAGTGCCACCCATCATTGGTGGTTGGCTGGGATTTAAAAGATTTGTTGGTTGAGATCCAGCTGATTGTGAGGGTGGTGGTGGCATACCCTGCTAAATAAATATTCAAATAAAAAATTATTCGTTGATTGTCTATTTCCGATAGTCTACATATATATATATTGTTACTAACTTGCTGATAATGAGCATTTGGATCCATATAGCCATTTTGATTTTGATTTGGATCGACACCAAACAAAGGATGGGTAATAGGTGCTGATTTTGTGTCAACTTTTTTTGTCTACAATTTTTTAAAATTTATAAAATTAATAATTTTTTAAAACTTTTTTTTAAATAAAAAGAAGAATAAAACAAACAAACAAATTAATAAATATTAAAACAATGCAATTTAACTTTTTTTTAAATGTCCAGTATCATACTGGCCACTATAGACTTTGTTTCAAATTAAATCAGTAATAATTTTTTTAATAATAAAAGAATGCAAATTCAGACAAATCAAGGCATATTCATTAGGAACATACATATATACATATGTACATGCATCGTTACAGCAACGCAAAAACATTTTGTTGTTATTTAAGTGTTTAAATAATCAGCTGATTGGATACGAATACCTTATGAATTTGCCTTGAAGCAAATAAAAAAAAGTTTGCTTATTTTAAATTTATTATAATAAAGATTTTAAATTTATATTATAATAAAGTCAAAAGAGTTTAACTGCATTACATTCTTTATTTTCATATATTTAAAATTTAAATTTTGGTTAAAAACATTCAATTTTAGTGCATTGAAATTACAAATCAGGCAAAGGTTTAGGGAAAAATTAAAAAAAAAACGAAAGAAAGAATCAAGCATAATTTGCAGGTTTTTCAGAATACCTGATAAGGTGAAGAGTTTTGAAAATTATTGGAAGAAATATTGAAATCATTGCTAAAACTTGTATTAATTGTATTAAATTCATTAAAACTGCTATTATTAGCAAATGCCGGAGCAGTAGTGTCCTTTTCATGATTAATAATTTTTTGCCATTTGCGGGTGCCCGCATGTTGAGCAGACATTTCATTTTTTATCTGCGAGTAGAAATACATATTCTAGACGTCAACGAAAAAGTAGACGACGCAAAAGGAGTTTAAACAAAGTATTAATACAAAAACATATATACATACATATGCAAAAAGAAATGAAAAAAATGTATTGATATTAAATTAATAAATAAATGAAAATAATTAAATTAAAAAATCAAAATTAAATAAGATAAAGTTTAGAAAGAATTAAATAAAAGAAAGAATCATTTTAAAATGTTTCAGTATTGCCAGCGGTTACGAAAATAACCTACATCGAAGCAAATAAACGAAGAAGCAAAAAAACTAAAAAAATATGTAACAAAAATTAAAATATAACAGAAAAATATTTAGCAAAACTTTATTATTTCAA
>NDXZ01083387.1:0-19599 GCA_003055125.1 Paykullia maculata | reverse complement strand
AAAACTTAATAATTTATGGTCAAAACATAAAGAAGATTTTGAGCTTAAAATCATGGCATAAAATGCTTGAAAAACATATTAACATTTGAAAATAACTTTAACACTTTTAAGAACATATTAAATCACACATTTAAGAGGACGTTTTAAGTACTTCATTAGTAAACAATTAATTTTGAAATATTTTTCAAATGACTATAGACAATATGTTTGGTAACTAAGAAGATTTCTTTGTAATAAAATAAAAATAAATTTCGAAAAAAATTTGTGTTTGAAATTTTTGTTTTTTTTTAAAGAATTTGTTAACTTAATCCTGCATAGAATTATCGAGAGAAGCAGAAACAGGAAATTCGGTATATCTGTTAAATATACCTTGGCCTCCTAACGCCTGACCTGTCATAATCATAGAAAACCTCTACCTAAGATACAAATTATGCTCCACCATTTGAGAAATGCTGGCACTACTTTTATGTCTTGCTGATTCACATACATATATACAAGTGTAAAAAAACTACATTTTAACTGCGTTATGGGGTTTTAAGCGATTAACAACTCTTTGACTTTTTTTATTTAAAAAAAAAAATCAATTTAAGTCGACTTTTTTGTTTAATAAAAAAAAAAAAATTACACAGAAAAAACTAAAAAATTGTTTTAATCACGAAAATGATTCAACCAAGGAAAAAAAATGTTCAAATTTTTACCTATCACCAAAATGATTATATGAATTACTTAAAATATTAAAGATATAAAAACAGCGATTTTTTTCAATTAAAAAATTTTAGATTTTAATTAAAAATTAATTTTAAAAAAATAACTTTAAACAAGTTGTTAATTAAATTAATCAAAATGTTAATTAAAAAAATTATCAATGCCTCAACGAAACAAGGTCTCGTCTCATGCGATTGGGTGGTGTGTGTGTGTGTGTGTGTGTGGATTTTTTTAAAATTTTAATTTCTTCCTCTGCCGTGATTCGAACCGGGGTACTTTGGTTTTAAAGTTCGACGCTCTAACAATTACACCATGCAACCGAAAAAATATAAAAAGCAAAATTAGTTTTTAAAATTTTAAAAATTTAAAGGTAAAAAACAATATTTTCAATAGGAACCAGTGTTGCCAGAAGTAGGGGAAAATCCCTACATGTAGGTATTTTTGATATTAAAATAGAAGTGTAGGGTAAATCGGACAGATTTTGCATAGTCTCCAAAATGTAAGAATTTTTCGTCATATCGCATTAAATATGAAATAAATGCAGCAAAAACGTTAACATTCAAAATAGATTTCCACTAGAAAATGATTCGATATTTAGAGAAATGTGATTCTTAAACCCAGAAAATGTTTTTGGAGAAAAAAAAGATGAGCTTAAATTTGACCTATTGTCTAAAAAGTTTAACAAAAGCCTCAATGATATCATGCATGAGTGGCGAACAATCGAATACAATTTTTTACAAGTGAAATTAATACGTTTTTAAAAAGGGTTTTAGAAAAGTTCTGGATAAAAATAATAAAAATGAAATACTTCCATGATGAGACTGTATGCCAAATTTATCGAAACTGGTACGGATTTTGATTGCTTTGCCCCATCATGATAATACCCATGCAGAAAGGATTTTTCAATAATATCAGATGTTCGTACCAAAAAGCGAAAAAAATTGCAAAAGCAAAACAGTGTAAGAGACTGCATTAATTTCGAATGTACTAATGGTCGTTTTAGAAAATTTAATTCAAAAGAACTTTCTTAATTTTGAAATATCAAGCTGTTTGTGTACCTGTATTAAAATTATTTTTTAAAGATTTAGTTCAAAAGAACTATAAATAATAATTTTAAAATGACATTGTTTTTAAACTTTAATTTAATGAAAGTTCTCATATTTAAATTATTTGAATGGAATTAAAAAAACCTGTTGTTTTTTGTAACTGAATTGAATTTATCCTTTAAAATTTTATTTGAAAATAACTATTCATATTAATTTTTAAAAAACTTTATGTTATTTAATTGAATTTAATTAAAAGTACGTACGTATGCATTATTTTTTTTTTAGTTTTGTATTTATTTTTTGTCAAAGCTTTAATATATATAAATACATATTTGAATAAAATTAATTTATTATAACTAATGTTTTTTCTTCTATTTTAATGACATTAACGTGTAAGGAAAAAGCGGGTTTTTTCGAAAAATTTACTGGCAACACTGATAGGAACCTAACTCAATTATTATTAAGTTAATTATTTAATTTAAAAAAATTATTTTTCATAAAGAACCTAATCAAAAAAATTATAAAAAAATAAAATTGTTGATTAAATAATAAATTATATTAATTAAAACCGTAATTTAATTTAGTCCTGAATTCTAATAACACATTAATTGAAAAAAAAGTGCCGATATTTATTTCTGTGTAATTTCGGGTATTTGGTAGGATAAAATTAAAATGTATACCAAATACAATATATGATATTTTAAGCAAAATTAAGCCCGATACTAAGAAAGAAAAGATTTTTTTCCATTCGTAATAATGAACTTTGGGTTTAGACTCTCATTCGTATGTAGGAACACTTTATGTGAAAATCCTAACCTGGCCGGCTTATTTTTCAGATACTACTCCTATAGACAATCACTTGTATTGATCAATTTCACATGGTTTGTCTAAGATGTAAAAAGTTAAAACATTTTCTTTAAGCGTTATCTTTATGCTGCTAGCGCTAATCAATACTTTGACAACCATTTTGCCAAAGAACTTAAAAACTTAAGACAATATTAAGTTTAACTGCTGTTAATGCAATAATTTTCAACACAAAGAAAAATTATTTAAATAATAAATTACATATTTATATAAAAGTAAATAACAAAAACAATTTAAATTAGTTACGCCAACACGCAAATTTTTTAATAGTTTATCTAATAAATAAGAAAATCCCTAATAAGCAACTTCCATGACCATAAAAATGGTATTTTTTGCATAAAAAAAAACAAAAAAAAAGTGTGAAAAAATAACAAATAAACATTTGTTAACCAAATAAACCTAATGCTTAAGATGACGACCATAAAGATTATGAATCGCCCCCAAACTCTTAATGATCCACTAACAGGCAAAAAAACAAAATATATCCAACATTGAACTTCACTGTTGTAGATACTGCTCTAAGCTTGAAATTCGCACTGTAAGCTTTATCTAGCCACTCTTGGTTATTTGTAGAGTTCATGACTGATGATAAACTTCCGTGCTTTGCCATTAATTAGAAGCTAAAAAATTTACTTAACTTATGTCTACGTTTTTTGCCGTAGTCTTAATCATAATTATTAACTTTTGTTTAATTTTTATTTCATTTTGTTTTAACATTCACTTTTGTTTAATATATTTTTTACTTATTCACACTTACCTTTGGTTCGCGTATTTTATCATTTTGCAAAATTGTTGTAGTTGTTTTTGTTGTTTGTGTGCCTACTCCAACACCACTTTTTCTGCTTAACGCACCACTACCACTATTGTACTCTCGATATCTAGAACGCATTTCTTCTTCTTTAACCATATACTTGTCTTTGTCTTTGTCGTTGTCCTTGTCTTTTGATTTAATGGTTTGCTGAGTGCCCGCACTGCTGCTGCTGCTCATACTTTTTCTTTCTCCATCCTTTTTATCACTGCTTCCGCTACCAGCGCCAAATAGCTGCTTGACTTTCTCGAAACCACCCAGTTTTTTGTTGCGTTTTAATGTCGAGGTATCTTCAGAACGAATGAGAGCGGTTTGTGATTGCTGGTCACGTCTGCGCGGCGTTGTGGAAGTACTAGTATTTGGTAGATATTTGTCTAAATAAGGATCAAAGTGAGAACCATCATCTATGGAACGTTCACGGTAGATAAAGTTCTCTTTGCGCTTACCACCACGTTGATGCTCGCAATGACGTCGTTCTTTTTTAAGAAAATTCTCACAGCTCCTAATGTCATCAGCTGTTGTGCGTTTGCGCCACCTGTAAGAGAATGGTTTTAAAATAAGAATTTATTGAAATTTCAACAACAAAAAATGATAATAAAATAAAAATAATTTTAACAAAATTTATGCAAAAATAATAATTTTATTTATTTTTCTAAATGTTTATAAAAATTTTAAAAAATTTGAATAAAAAGTAAAAATATTGTTAGATTATTTTTTTAAATAAAAACAAAATACCAGTTTCCTTTTCTATGTTTAGCCTTAAAGTTCTTACCTTGTAACTATGTCTCCATTAAACGATTCCTTGCGAAAATCATTTTCAATTCCTGAATCGCCCTTATCAAAACTTCGCTGCTGTAATTTGTCGCGCTTTAAATTGCTGTGCCAACGATCTTCACTAGTCAGATTACGGTCCATATTTTCATAACGTTTAATATTCTCCGGAGATGAACGATACGGCTCGGTACTGGTGAACTGGGAATCCAAAGTTTTCGGTTCATAATCAGTCAACACATGACGTTCTATTAAAGGAGATGATTCACGCACTGGTTTGCCCGTAAGCGAGTCGACACGTTCACGATGTCTCGACTCACGTACATGTGGCTTGCCATCCTTATCAAATTGAGTTTCACGTTCATAGACCTCTTTAACCCCATGACCACGACCATCATCATAATATTTGGTATGTTTGTAGCGCGATGTTTTCTCTGTTTTTTTCGGTAGGGTGGTAGTGGAGATTTGTGTTAGAGTGGGAGCTATAATGTCTAGGTGAGACCTTTCTGGAGAGTATTTGTTAAGAATTTCATTTGCCTCGGGCTTATGAAAACGTGACCCGTAGGTGTCTCGTGCAAACTCTCTTTCTGGACTGAGGTAGCAACGTTGTTGGTATGAACTTGTATCAGGTTCATCTTCCAAAACACGTTCGTGAGAATTCTCTCGCGAGGGCACATAGCCATTTCGCTCTAAAGTATTATGTTCACCATATTTACGCGTTAGTATACGTGATTCTAAGCGAGCTCGACGATAACCCATATCTGCGTTTTTCAGAATATTTCGGGCAGGAGAAAAATATCTTTCAGGTGGCCGATAAGTATTCTCTCTGGGAGGTGTTATGCTTCTTATTTTCGGTATTATGGGTGGTTCAGTCGGCGATTTGCTGCGTTTATTCTGCAATTCCTCCTCATAGTATTTGCGAGTCTCTAAACCCAAACCTTCATCTTCATCACTGAGGTTGCGAGGCGATAACTGCTGCCACGGTGAAGGAGAAAAGGAGCCGCCTATATGTATAGTGGTTGTACCACTTGTTGGATTGTAATTGGGAGAATATTGTTGTCTTCCTGCTGTATGACTAGAAACAAAATCTGGTTGATCTTCTGATTTACGATTGTTAATGCTTTTAAGTAAAATTTCTCTATCAGGTGTGAAAATGTCGCGTGAAGTTGAACGATAATCGCGGACAGGAGAACGGTATTCCCTTACTGGTGACGTTACTCTTTGTCCATTATCTCTTCTTGTCATTGTGGACTTTTGTGGAAGCCCATCATCTTGCAGTTCTAGCTGGGCATAGGTTATGCCGTCATTAGGTCTTATATAGGAGAAGGCAGGACCCATTATAGCGGGTGGTGGTGAAAATCTCTCCATAGATAAACGTTTCACCATGCCATTGACGGTATGCCCCTTGGTAAGGGGCAACTTTTGGGCCGGCAGCTGAGAACTGTGCATGTTTTCTTGTGACTTAGTTTGTAGGCTTAAAATTTTCTCTTTAATATTCTCTGATATGGGGTTGCGTACAATGCTACCATCTAGCTCTGCCTGGGAACGACTACGAGCTAATAATTCACTTATGCCACTTTCATGTTTTTCTTTGTCCGTTATGGCTTCCGATTTGCGACGCACACGATTGAATTGTTCTTCAAAACAGTCTTCTCGTGAATCGTTTTCTATAATTGGACTAAGTTGTGTGTGCTGTAGTTGTCTGTTGGAACCCGAACTGTTCGGTGTAGTTTGGCCGGGTTTAGGATCTTTTAAAACTTTCTTAAGTTTATACGAAGAAGAACCTACATCACTTTTACTTCTCACCAAACGTATACCACTACTATCCTCGAAACGAGGATCGCGTTCGACGGATTGGCTAAGATTACTGTCACTTTTACGACTGAAGATATTAAAAATGGAAGGTCTTTTTGAGGGTTTCTTGGCGGCAGCGTCACTATTGCTGCGACTAACTGGTTTGGCAGCGCTACCTCTTTTCTTTCTCGATGGTAGGGAATGAAATTTGTTCGGATTAGAATCTCCACTACGTTTGGTTTTTACTTTAAACGTCGGTATATTATCACCATTCTCTGCTATACTCTTGTGACGCTTAGCCTGGGCAAGTACTAAGGCGGCTTCTTTATGTATACTTTCGGCTGACAGATCGGCTGGTAGTTGATGATACTGCGGTTGTGTGTGTTGGGGTGGCTGAAGACTTGTTGTTGTTTCGTAATTCGTATGATCGTCGGAACGTTTTCCTGCAAAAAGAAGAAAAAGAAATAAATAAAAAAACACACATTTAATTGATTATTTCTTAAGAAATAAATAAGTGTTTTTGCGTAGTTCTGCACGTTCTTAAAAGCCTATTTTAATAACTGACATTAAATAGGTTTAAAAGCTTTTTTTGTATGTTCACTTTTATTTTATTTGCCATCATAGAAAGATGAGTTAAATGTAATGCCCTTAGGCGCCTACTTTACACACATCAATAGTAAAAGCAAAGTCTTAAAATAAAAATCATCATTTGTCATAACTGAAAGATTCTAAAGATGACTTCAGATGAAACTAAATAACAACTTAATCTCATGTTAACAACATGTTAAGTACAATTTATACAAGTGGTTAAAAATAAAATTAATCCATCAACAGCAGCAAAGAGAGATACATTCAGGCAGAGGCGGAGAGATACAAAAGCTATAAAAATATATTGAGTGAAGTTTTAAAGATTTTTGGAACTAGAATAATATATTAAGTGTAATCCCAATATACATACCTATATTTTGTGATTTAAGAAGAATTTTCTTATTTAACTCCCATTGATAAGTTACAAAATAATGGCTGCCTCTGTTTTCTAACTTTTGCAGTCATATGTTAATGTAATATTCTAACTCAAGTGTTTGCCATTGAGCTACCAAAGGTACTTGCACAAATCTTTAAAATTATATTCATTTACATAAAGAATTAATGGATAATAATTAAACCAAGATCCCTTATAACATTTTAAAGTTACTTTGATTAATGATTATATGATTGCAATTTTAGAATCTAAGACCAACACTTTATGTGGCCCATGAAAAAAAAAATGCAAATTAATTATATGTTGTATACCAAACACTGTATTCACAGTCATAGTTAAATAGTTGTTCATAAATTATTGCGAATTTATCATAGAATTTATGCTATGGTATGATAAATGCATGCAACCAATCAAAATGATATTAGCGTTAGCTACATACATACATAACATACATACATAGAGGGAGAGAATCAAGGGAATCCCTTAATAAAAGCAGTGCACAGTGGGAAAAGCTAAGAAACTAGTAAGAAATTTTTAAGAAAACATATCAAAAGATTTGTACAAAAATTGTGTCAGATATGATATAACAAGTCTAATATCTAAGCTAAGAATTTTTAAATTTTGCCAGTACTTTAAATTAATTTTGTTGGATATATTTTTGAATGTGAGATGGCGCTGCAATAGTGCAGCTAAATATATGAAGTGTGTAATTGCAGTGTTTTCTTTCTCAATTTCACTTCTCTTCTATCCGTTTTTTTAAAGAAGAAAAACTAACTAACTAATTAAAAAACTAACTAACAAACAAAATACATTTTTCTTCGCCTCTCTTGCCGATAAGCAAATTCTGTTCAACTAAATCTTGTTCTCATGTGTATAGGGCCATTGCCTATGTGTTGCTCTATTTTTCCTAAGACATGTTCAATTTGCCCTTATTTTTATATTAATGAATTAAAAATTTAAAAATAAAAATTAAATTATCAATTGAGAAACACAATTACAAATACGATTAATTAATCAAAGATAAACAATTTAACTGTCAATAAACACCAATGTAAACGGTATTGTTTTTAAACCATCTTACAACAATAAACTCATTTTAAAACTGCTAATGTAAAATAACAATGACCTTGTAATGAACAGTGTTGTCATTACAGTTGCGGAATTTCAGAATTTTTAATAAGGCATCGGAAAAGATGTGCAGGGCAAATATCTACATATAAACTTTTTTGTAGTTGATCAATTTGATAAACTTTTAATCATCTTTATTTTTTGTACCCAAGAAAAACACACATAAAACAATTGCTTAGCAACGTCTTACCTCAATATTTATCAACAATTTTTAAGTTTCTTAAAGGTTTATTGAACAAATTTTGTATAAAAATTTCGAATATGGGGGTTAGTGTTTAACCACAATCGCATATTTTTCGATGCTAAACGGACATACGACCATGACCTATTTTAACATTATGATGCATAAATTTTTTCTGTTAAGCGGAATTCACATATTTTAAAACTACAAATTTTTGATGTATAAAAAATATTTAAGCCTGAATTATTACATAAACATTTTTTGTTTGAAGCGTTGCGAGCTTTTAACCAACATACAGATGGACAGGCAGGCGGAATACCGTTAACTCATATAAGGATTAAGAAAACAATTACAAGTACTTCATGGAGTCTTCGAGTCATATTATGATAAAGAAAATATATAATTTATGGGATCTTAAAGGAATTTTCTAAATATATCAAAATACATACAAATTTTCTTAATCTTTTTTTTTTAAATTTAGAAAATATACACAAACCGATTAGAGAATTTAGAAAAAACAATTTTTTTCAATATTATTTTAATTCGTTTTTTTTTTATTAAAAGAAAACAGATTAAAAATATGTAGAAAATAAAAAATATTTATTTTAGTGCTTTTTCAGTAAAACGCATTTTTAGCTAACCCAGGCACTTTTTTAAATTTAAAAGTTGACAACATTGCCTCTTAATACCACCCAAATTTAAACTTTTAATTTATCTACTTATTTTAACTTAATTTTGTTTGTTTCTTTTACAGTCATTCTCATCTTCTCACTGACCATCACTATCATCATCATTATCGTCATTATCAACATCGTTTAATAATAGAGGGTCTTTACAATGGGGCCATCAAAAACTCATATGCAATTCCCCATAATTATAATGAATTGTGGGGAGGAGGTAAAACGAACAAAAACAACAACAACAACAAATGCTTTAAAATTAGCAAATTGTTCAAAGATTATATGGGAAAACAGTTCTTTTGGGTTTTGATTATTGTTTTATGATTGTTTTGCTAAAAAAAATTGAGGAATGTAAATTATAGAGAAATTTTTTTAATAATGTTTGTTTACAGAAGTTGTTGGAAAATATTCGAAATATTTCAGAATTTCTCTAAATTTTTTCAAAAATAAGGGACAATTTATTGGAGATTTTCTACTCAAATACAGAATATTTTTTAAAATTTTTTTATTAAGAAAATTTTTTTTATAAATGTTCTACAAGTATATAGGAGAATACATTTCTTAGCATATTGCCCCAAAACGACAAAAAAGTAGTTGGATTTAAAGTCGAGCTGCACATTTTTTAAATGTAAAATAAAAAAAGAAATAATTTTATTGACTTATTTCTACATGTTATTAACTTAACAAAATGAGTAATAAACAGTGGTGGGTGAAATATAAGAATGATAAAAACAAGATTACGCATTGCGCATGTTCTTCTCTGTTTACAAAAATCAGCTGTTTAATGTCTGACGTCACAATAGGCAGAAAAAAAAATATATAAACTACTTGTAAAATATGTAAATTTCATAGAGATTGTTAAAAAAAGTAAATAAAAAATTGACAAACGTTTTATATTTAAAACAATTGGAAATTTCAAGTGTTTTTATTTATCATGATGTGTAAAAGCAAGCACTTTTCAATCAAATAACAACGATGGCTTGCTTATTACTGAAGGTTTTTTTTAAACAAATGAAATTTGCACAAAATATACATTTTTCTTTAGAGCTCAGATATATTTTTTAATAAGAGACCTAAATCATGAACTCCCTGAGTTTTCCAAGCAAAGAAAACGCATAATTAAAAAAATTTAGTTTTAAAATTTGTACTGTAAAAATGAGGTTTTATTTTAAATAAATATTTCTATAACAGAAGTATATAAGCACTGGGTTCTTTTCTTATAAAATTGGCTTAAAAAGGGTATTTTTCATATGACTCACTTTTACCACCGGAATTCTTTGTAAATAACTTTTAAAATATATAATAAATTTTACTTTAATTTTCTATGAAAATTCTTATAAATAAATAAATTAAAAATTGTACATGAAATTTTATTAAAAAGAGTTTTTTTTTTTGTAATTTCTACTTTTATTTTCTTTAACTCATACAAACCACACTTTTTGTTAACGTTTTGCTTTTGTTTTTATTGAGAGCGTGACTTTTGTTACGTAGATGAGCAGAGAGAAAAACTTTTTTACAACCGAAATGCGTAATCTTGTTTTTGTTATTCTTGAAATACAAACTATTATAATTTACTCTCAATAATGTAAAATAGCGAAACAACAAAATTTTACCAGATTCTCGTAGTTTATGAAATGAAAATATCTTTAAGCGGTTCTCTAAGAGTTTTCTGCGTTACTACAATTTTATTTAAATTAATTTTTCTACAAAATTATGTAATTAGTTATTTTTTCTTTAAAATTAAGTTTTTTCTAAGTTCTCCCCTTTTTGTGTGTACGTGTGTCAACGTTACATAACAACAATAAGCTGACACTTAATGTTATAGCCCAACAGCAAGTAAATGGAAATTGAGAGCTTGCCCTTTACTGGTATAAAGGTATTCTTTTAACAAAAGAACGTCAATTAAGTCAAAACACACAAATTTCTGTTTAATTTTCTATAATAAGTTTTTTATCTGACTATCCTTTTTACATTTTTTAAATAAAATTTGTTTGAAAATGCATTTATCATTTACAAATCTTGATATTACAAAATTTATGGCATTTTCTCATTATACTAGAAACTAACAAATTATAAACAAAAATTATTTGTTGTTTTAATATTTATTAACATTTTATCATGTTAACAAATTATAGGGCGTGCTATACCATATTATACGTGCTATTTTTCAAAGAACGTTTTTTTTTTTGTTTAGAATTTTAGCTGTCTTATTGTTGTTTTAAATTTTTATTTAATTTATTTTATTGTAGTTTTTTTTTTTGCCACCTGAGTAGTAGTAGTAGTAACAATAGTTATATTGTTAGAGTTGTTTTTTGTTTTAAATTGTTGGTGGCTGGATTTTCATCATTAACGCCATCGTTTGGGTTGTCTACATTAAAGAATGGAATGTGTCTGTTAAACTTTTTTTGTGAATTTGATTGATGAATGTCTGTTAAGTTTATAGAATTTTGTTGTTCTCTTTAGGTAAACACATACATACATACATTCTAAGTTTTTATTGTTAAGCCCTACATTACAAAAGATTTTTGTAACTTTGAAAAAAGAACAGCTATTCACCATTCTTAATTTATAATGATCCACTGATTATTACTTTCTGAGACAAAACGAGAATGTCCGTCTGTCCTGTGTTTCTACAATTTTGCACAAATGAATTTTTGGGTTAAGAAAAAATTTCCATTGATGTTTATTACAATCCATCTATGGTTTCACTTAGATTCTTGACAAATGTCACCTCCACCCCTCCCACTAATTAAAAAATTACTTGTATTTAAAAAAATGTTAACAGAAGAAGATGCTTTATTAACGCAAATATATTTACCGGGCAATTATTTGTTGGTCATAATTTTAAAAGAAAACTTAAGCCAGTAAATTCGTTTAAAATACTGGTATTAACATAAAATTTAATTTAATTAAGTAGAAGAAACAAAAAATAAAAAAAAACGTCTTGATGGCGAGCTTTGCAATGGTCGTATTTGATTGGCATTAGTTCCTACTGCCTTTTAACCCAGTTGTAAACCGATTATAAAAATACTTTATATTGAATTTTGTCTTTATTTGAGGTAAATTTAATATTAATTTAAATATTTCTTAAAGTTGTAAAAGTAATAATGTGATTTTAAGGAGTAGGCTCTTTTTGAAAGTTTACGCATTACAAAACTAACCATCTGTTCAATCTGTCTCTGTTAATTCGACAATGTCTTAAACAACACCTTTACATGCTTCTGGCTGAAGTTCTTTTCTTTGAGGCAAATTAAAAAAAACTAGTTTGAAATGTTTTTTTAGTTCAAAATGGGGCGTTATTAAAATAAATTTGTTTCATGTGCATATTATTAACTTTTAAAGAATCGTTTTATTTTATTTTTTATTTTTTTATATATTTTTAGTGTTAAATTGTTGTCTTTTAATTTAAAAGTCAGCTAATTAATTATAAAGCGTTTTAAAGAATTTAATTTGGATAAAAATTTGTCTTATAGATGACATGATTAAATTATAATGTTAATCTGTTCTTTTTTTGAAGATAATTTAAGCAGAATTATATTGTTGCTTCTATTTATATATGTTAATGTGAATTTTGAATTTTACATAATTTTAAAATCAAAATAGATTGAACCGATAAAAGTCAATTAGCTAATTGACTATTTAGGATTTGCATTCTATAATTAAAAAGGCAATGATCTTATAGATTTAAATATTACAAGTTTTTACGGGTACCACTATAGACAACTTATATTGTTTTCTTTTTTGTAGAATAATGTTGCCCTTTTTCGGAGCCCTACTTATATAAAAGTATTTTTTGTAAATGGACAGAAGCTGTTCCTTTGGCTGATATCAAATCTGAAACAGTAGCGTCTGCTTTTACAAATATATGGATATTCAGATTTGGAGTATCCAATCAAATAATAACCAACCAGGGTACACAATTTGAGAGTAAATTGTTTCGAGAGCTTGCAAAAATATTTGGCACAAGGGTAGTATATACGACATCTTATTACCCTCAATCAAATGATTTAATAGAAAGATGGCAACGCACTTTAAAATCGGCTTTAAGTTGCTGCGAAGAGAAAGACTGGGTAAGTGTTCTTCCACTTGTTATGCTAGGATTGCGCCCAAGAGTTATTAGTAACTGTGAAGTAAACGCTGCAGAAATGGTATATGGAACTTCGATGACACTACCTGGGGAATTGGTCGAAGAAAATACTTTGAATAACCACGACATAGAATAGATCAAATTATTTTGAAATTATATGCATAACATTAGGCCTTAAACTACTGTTTGACATATCAATAACGAAACGTAACGATCAGCTTAAGAATTGCGTATACGTTTTTATGCGGTGCAATGCAGTCAAGAAACCTCTACAACAACCGTATGACGGACCATATAAAGTTATATTAAGAGCAGATAAATTTTTAAAGCTTTTAATAAACGGGAAAGAGAAAGCCATCACTATAGATAGGCTAAAGCCTTGTTTTACAAAAAAACCCAGAGGAAAGTCTCATTTCGAAGAAAGTTAAAAAGGTCCGATTCGCTTTATGAAAAAGCTGGAGGGGAAATACTGTGGAGTCCGAAAAATCAACTTTACAGCAAAATACTTTTTGAAATTAAAAATAAATAAAAAACAATATTTCATTGAAATTTTAATATAAATGTAAAAAATAAAATTGTATTTTCCCGAATTAATTACTTAAGCTTGAGGTCTGTTTTTATATAAAATAGTTTTTATTTAAATTATATTTTTTCTTTTCAATATTTCGCCACTCCGTTGTATAGCATCGTCAGGAATTTATAATTGGTTTTAATATTTGATATTTCAAATTAATTTAATTTCTGTAACGATTTAAAATAGTTCCAAATCCATCAGAATATTTACTACCTATAACACCAGCTAAGCTCGCCGCAAATTGAGTGATTCTTTTTAATCTTTTAAATTTGAATTAATTTTATTACAATGAAATTAAAATTAGGTAGCAATAAATCAAACATCACAGATACGAAAATTTATAAAAAAAAAACTAACAAATATTGAAGGTTGGGGTTTTGGCAAATGTTATGGTTTAAAGAGAAACAAGATGTTGTCTGCCCCTTCACTCTATACCCATTATCTACGCTTCCTATACTGTTTTAAGTAGCCTTAAATTCTAATTTTGATATCTACATGTTTCGTGAAATGATTTAAAATTTATTTAAAATTGCATATTTACAAATAAGTTTTTATTTTAACAAAGAATATGGAAAAATGAAACAATTAAAATAGAAAAAAAATAACACGTAATTAATTTGTGAAAATAATATTAAAAAGGTCAAAAAACTAGAATATTTTATTTAATAAAATTTTAATTAGAACGTTTTGTGGTGTTGATTAAAACATTTTTGTCATATTAATAAACGAATTTTTTATTAAAAAAAATTCAAAGCTTCATAAAATTTTTTATATATTTTCAAAGCTTCTTTGCGAGTTTATTTACTCAGTGTGCTAAAAAAAAGTCTGATCTATTCTACATAATCCTTTATTAGATAAATTTTCTCAAAAGCATATCAACTTGTAATTGCATTACCTAAAGAAACTATCTAAAACTTTAAATTGTTACAAAAAGAAAGTGACTTAATATCACAACCATAAAAGCTTATCCTTTTTACTTTCTCTTTTTCTCTGTGCAAAACTCCAGTACTCATGATTTCTCTTCAAATCTCTAAAGCCAAAACCCATAATGGTGAAATAACGTTCTTGTTACGAATTTTTTTTTATTGATATTTTTTATTGACCATTAAATTAAACAGCTAAAGCGCAATGGTAAAACAAATAAATATCACCCAAACCAACTCTAATGCCTCTTTGCTTTTTACTTAATATTTAATACTTTGCAATAAAAAAGAATGAAAAAAAATAAATAAATAAAAAAAACAACAACCAGTTGTATTAATACTTTTAATAGATCTGATAAGATTTTGGCAAACAAATTTAAAATGAGCATTAAATACTATCTGTGTTGCCACAGTCAGTGTTGGAAATTAACATACAAAAATTCATTTCGTTAGTGGAGTTTTCAAAATAGAATATCAAAAAAAGGTATTTTAAAAAACAATTTTAAATAAAAAATTGCAGAAATTTTTTGTTCAAGATAATTAGCTATTATCTCTCATTAGGAAAGGCAAGCACTGCCATAAAGTTTGGATTTTATGGTTCAAGCAATAAATTAAAAAAGTACTTTTAATGGTAAACAAAAATTTTTTATGCACTTCCACCTAATATATGTAGATGGATTATATACTTTACAAAATTCTTAATCGAAATTCTCCGGGCAAAAAGGGACAATAAATTTTACCTTTAAGTGTTCTCATTACACAAAGTATTATTTAAAGATGACTCATTAATAAGATAAAAGTTAAGATATTTTTTCCCCTTTTACTCCTCTTAGGAGCATACGGCTTTTACAAAGGTTTTTGCCGTGATATCTTATCATTGTTTTTACCTTGAAAAGGTTCCTTTTACACAGTGGTTCCAATTACAAGTTTAGCGCAAAAAAAGATGTTTTTCAGATGGTACAAAAATAAAATTGTTTTATGGTTTTTCAACGACAAATACCTGACGCAGAAAAATGAAAAAAAAAATGAAAAAGAGATTGAGAGAATTGCACTGCTTACAGGAATTCAGTCATTCGGACGAACTTCCTTAGTGCTACCCACCCTACACCACTTAGTTGAGCCACGTCCAATATAGTGTCCGACGCAAAACATTGGGCCCTTGCATCCGCAAAAGCAGGGCAGTGACATAGAAAGTGTTCCATTGTCTTAATGTCCTCCCAGCATGCCCTACAGTCGCCATTCTCCAACACCTTCATCCGGTGAAGATGTGCTCGTAAGTAAGAGTGTCCTGTCAGTACACCCATTAACCTACTCAGTTCCGGTTTACTTAAATTCAGGATTTCCCGTGTCCTATCCTCCTCAGGGTCACCCCAAAGGACTTTAGTTGTTCTTCCAACTGTTTCATTCCTCCACAGTTCCTTATGGGCTTTTTCTGCCCAATCTTTCAACTCCGCTTTCGTTGCTATGAAGGGCTTCGAATTCTCTAGTTTTACTGCCCGAAGTTTTCTAGCTCTAATCGCCAGATTATGTGCCCGTTCATTCATGATTACATCACAGTGGCCGGGTGACCTAATGATTGGTTTTATAAATACAAATGAGGTATGTATTTTTAAAAAATCTTAATGTGCCGTTGATTAAGCATTCCGTTTAAGCAAAAAATGTATATGTATATGTATGTATATGTATAACTTGTGTTGGACTTTTAAATGTGAATTTCATCAGCTTTCGCTCCTATTTTTTATATCGTTGTCATCTATGACATGTAAACTGTTAAATGTGTAAAAAAATCAGCTGCCGATTTTTGTCTAAACACTTCATATCGAGGACCAAAAGAAAAAATTATTCTGTTGTACTTATTTTGCATTTCTACCACGATAAAGAGGGTGAATATAAAAATAAATTAAAGCAAAAAGCTCGATATTTCGTTGTCAAATTGTCAAAAAAGTTGACGCATTCACATCGAACAAAGAGTTTTTGCGAGTCATTCCCTAATGTTGGTTAAATGCATTTTTTGTCTTTCCTAGTAAAGCCCTGTCGATGATTTAGGAGGAAGACTCAGCAGACGGAGCGTCAACATCGAAACACGAACGATCTTCTAAACCATTTTTAAAAGGAGAACAAAGACTGAAACAATCGAAAACAAACGAAATCTCTTGTAAACACTTGCTCCCTAGAAGAGTTAACGTTTGCTGCTGCAAGTTGTCTTTATAAATCAGGCAAAAGAGTTGCTGCAGACGTTAGAAGAACCATTGATGTTTCTCATAAAAGGCTATTTAGAAAAAAAAAACATTATTAAAGCGCTATCTAAAATACTAATACCTTATAGTAGTGAAGAAGCACTGGCGATGTATGTTCATTGATAGCAAATACTTAAAAAGTTATTGTATCTTTGTGTTTTGTTATCAGATTGTTATTTTTTTGTGTTTTCAGTGAATATTTAAATAGTGTGACTACACAAAAAACACAAATTAACACATAATAATATCAGTAATTGTGATATGATTTTGCAGGTCCTATGTCAGTTAATTTTATATAATGATAGTGCTACACCCACTCAATTGAATGCGCCAATTTTTGGCGTGAGATCGTGCCATACGAAGTCATTTGTTCTTACAAATTTTTATGCTTCAAGGTACTTCCAAAAAAAAGTTATGATTTTTTTCGTGCTAAATTTGTAATTGGAACCACTGTACTTTAGTTTAACAATTTATTTAACACTAACGAGTATTTTTAACAAATTACTTTGTTTATAACAACAAAAGTATCAAAATATTTAAACAAACTTATTATTTATTTACATATATAAAATTTTACTTAACGCAAAAGAATAACTGACCTTTATATCAATCAATTTAGTTTATTTAAATAACCCCTTCTATAAACATCTTGTTTTTAACCCTTTAACAACTGTCTGACATTTTGCACAGATACAGTTTGGCAGCAGCTATTAATAGGACATTAACACTTTGATGCCGCAAACGACTAGAAAGAGTACCAGATTGGAGCAAAAGTACCAATGTCTTAAATTCAAAATAGAGCCAAAAAAAGTTATTTTTAGTTATTTTCTTTATCTATTAAACAGCTGTGTAACTATTTACCGTATATAGAAAGTAATTTTTTTTGTAAATTGGCAACACCGGACCAACAATTGTTAATTTAACAGCAGTGAAAGTCAAAAGCATATCACATGTCAGCAAGTTGTTTCTTTAAGTGTTGTAATAAATTATCTACCTCATAAGAAACTAATGCTTTTTTTAACATTAAAAGAAATCTAATTTTTTTCAGATTTGTTTTAAGTTTTTATTTTGCCAAACTAACATTAAAATTTGGTCGTTACAAAAACCAGAAAAAGTAAATAAAAAAAATTGTGGCCTGTTGATAAAAACCATAAAGAAAGATTACGTTGGAAATAGCTGGTTGACTTAATAAAAAAAAAATAAAAAACAGGAAAAGAGATTTTTTTTAAGCAAAAACTTAAACAGGCTGAAATCAATTGGAAAATAATATGTAGATCACATTGTAAGTAAAACACATGGTTAAAAAAAATTAACAGCCGTTGAATTAACCACAAAAACAATTAAATTTAACATTAATTAGAGCTGATTTCTTATCAGAATTGCAAATAACAAAACATTGAAATTCCGTTTACATTTAAACATGTATACTTGAGCACATTAGATATTTAGTGTGCGCTAAACTAAACGAGTGCAAACTTTTTTCTTGTGTTTAGTCATTTTTTTCTAAATACTCTACTTGTTTTTAAATTAGATTTTGCTAGAAAAACACTTTTTAATAAAGTTTGATTTAAAATCAATAAACATATTCGATTGTTGTTAAATATTTGGGGGAAAAGATAAATTACAAATTTAAAACAAGCCTTTAATTGCTACTTTAGTTTACTTTAACGCTATCAATGTTTGTGTTTCTTTTTAAATAAAAATTTATGAAATAATTAGAAAACAAATTACTATTAAACACACCCTTAATGTCAAAACTTAACAAAAACAAATAACATTTTATGCAAAGTTAATATGTCGTTAAAACTTAATACAAAACAATGCAATAGAACTTAAATGAAATCGACACACACATCAAAGCCCACCTGATGTAATTATGCGAACAGATAATGAATTGAAAGGCATTAAATAATTATTCTAACCTGATAACATAGAGTAAGACAACTAGAGGAGAAGGTTGGTAACACTTTACATGTAAAAATGATTAAGTGTAGAAAATATATGTAAACGCTGTTCTCGCTAAAAAATTCCCAGGCCAGGGTTGATTTTTAAAAGCTGAGCTCGTGCCCTCCCATCTAGCTGCAATCTCTGACTGACAATGTAAACTATGAATTAATACTAAAACCTTATCGCAGTTACAGCCAACATAATCAATAATAAATTGTGAAAAAAACTAATTTACGATTTCAGTCAGTTGCCAAAATACAAGAGTTAAAGACAAATCAATTGTTTTTTAAATTGCTTGTATTTTTTGGATATGGAATACATATACATACATATGTATATACGTATCTCCTATAAAGATTTGGCCATTAGAATTTAAAATAAATTGTTATTGTGTCCAATTTTTAAATCAAGTTAAATTTTGGTGCTTTTTGGTTGGCATTTTGCTTTTGGAACACCTACACAGTACATTGAAATTTAACAAATACTTTGCGTATGTTCAACCAACCGTTCATATGACTTGTTATTTTGACAGCCATTAGTTTTTGTGTTTATTTTGGAATTAAATGCCAAGATTTAGAACATAAAATAATCTAACGTGAGCTGAAGCTATACAAATGCTTCCCACATAAATACAATGATATTGAAACATTTAAGAAACAAGTTAAAAAAACAATTCAAATGATATCTAACAGCGGCTACAATTATATATTAATCATATTTTATAACTTGATTGTAAATACAATTAAAGAATTTATAAAAATATCTTATGGAAATAGAAAATCAAACATGTTTTAAAAGAAAATTTTCTTAAAATAGAACAAAGTTGATGGGACAACTATTTTTATACCCTTCACCTAAGGTGATGAGGGTAT
>NDXZ01083370.1:0-10341 GCA_003055125.1 Paykullia maculata | reverse complement strand
AGGTACACAGGTACCTGTCCACACACATAAGGGTTAAAATGCCGGCTTTAATAAGGCAAAGCGAGGCAAAGTTTTAAATCCACCAGAACTTAAAAGAGGACTAGGGCCGAGTTAAAAGCAAACATTTGCAAAAGCCAAAATCTTTAAGTAAGATTAGAAAGCACTTTGGTGTGGCAATTTTCAAATTTTGTAATTTTTTCAAGGATAAAAAAATTGTTTCTTTTCGTTAAGGGTTTTTTTCATGTACAATTTTTTAACAATTTTTTTTCATACAGAAGTAACAAATTTCTTATGTTACTGTCAATTTTAAAATATTGTTATATAAATATGATGTTTCAAAATAATAATTAACTTAAAATGGGGTCTATTTTACAATGCGCTTTGGGGTTATTATGAATAATGATAATGTTTCAAGCATTTTTAATGAACTATTTAAAGCATATTCTAGGATGACAGAAAAAGTAAAAAAAAATAAGTAACAAAATTTAAGCTGCTCTTCTTAATAATAACAAAACTAGACATTTGTTTCAAAAACTATTCTATTTTAGAAACATAAACCGCATATAAAATCATACAATAACATTTTTTCATACATATACGTACATCCATACATATGTGTATATTCAAGAGCTCTGTTATATAGATTATATATTATATATTTAGTTTTGTTTAATCTTTTTAAATAACGCTTCATAAATATTTTCTTTTGTGCAATATTTTCTTCATATCTTCATTTTGGTATATTTTAATGTTTTGCAATTTAGTATGATTGAAAAACAATTATTAAATTGTCACGCAATTTAGTGCCCAGACAAGCATGACAAGAACAAAGAACAGCATGCTGTTTTGTATATAATAAAAACATATTTATATTATATGTAGATATAATTTTTTGTCGATCCCTCGACCCATTTGACTGCCTGACTTTGTCTGTTGTTGACTCCAATCAATGTTTGCTTTAGTTTCTTTTTTTTATTATTGGCATGTTATGGTTTGATTTCCAGCCTTGTAGCTCTGGTCTGTTCGTTGCGGTTGTAAACATAATCAGTTTTTAATCCTCAACAAGTAACTACTTAACGCAATTGCCATTGGCAAAAATGTATCTAACAAGAGAAATGCTATAAGAATAATTTTTATATACGCATGAATGTATGTATGTTGCAAAAAACAAATAAAACCAATACATTTTTATACATTAACATTTGAAGTAGTTTGTGCACTCTGTTTTGTCAGTCATAAAGAAATAAGCAATAATTTTTTTACGCCTGGAAAATTTTATTTAGCAAATTGACCATGAAATTTAACAGAAAAAGTTTTTTTCACCAAAAAAAAAATTATTTAAATGACTATGAATACCGCAAAATTATACTTTTTTCAAAGTTTGTTAAATTGGGGCTCTTTTGCATAGCAATCACTATTGATATTGATTTTGATAAATTTATTTTATATATTAACACACACATATGTATGTATGTATATATGTATATGTATGTAAAGAGCCATAAGAGCATATAGTTCACTCATTATCTGAATTTATTAGGGATTATCAGTTATTTATTTTAGGAGTATTTATTAGGGGTCAAATTCTTGCATTCTATTGCGATCGAAATTTTACTTGAATTTGCAAGTTTTCTTTACTTTAGTAACAGGAATTCTAATTGGAATTTTTCAATTTGAATACATAAACCAAATTTAAGATAAATTTGTTACGCAAAGAATTTTTTCTTTATATATCAAAAAAAAAACATGTATTGAAAAGTAACATTTGCCTGCTACTCTGTCCACGTAAACTTGAGAAAACGAATTTGTTTTAATATTTTTATCCAGATTTTAAACTCTCAGCGTGCGAACTGTTATTTATTGCATTAGTTATATCATAATACAAAATAATTATAGAAATTTTTGAATTTATTTTCAGAGGGCAAATAAACTACAAATAGAAATCTCCGCAAACATATTATTGCATAAAAGGCTTGCCAAATGAACAGCCTCTACAAAAGTGTTATAAGCAGAGCAGGTTTAAAAATGTTCAAAATTGTTTTAAAAAAGCAACTGAAAAAACACAAAAAAAGTTGATGCTGATAACTTTGTATGAGGTGTGAATATTTCTAATAAACGCACTAACTTTAAACACTAAAAATAAAATATTATAGTAAATGAAGTCACACCTCCTATTTCTTTTTCCAAAGCTCTTAAAAGGATTTATATTCTAATAAATTATTGTAAAAACTTAAATGTTAAAGCAACACATGTTTAAGATTTATATGACATCGTTTTGTCCAATTTAATTAAAGTAAAGCCCAAATACCAATTACTTATTTTTTGTTAATAACTAACATATTTTTGAAATAAAAAAATATTGTTAAATCTTTTTTTGTGTGAGTTAAACATTTTAATTAAATATCAGTTAATAAATTTATTATTTTTACTTAAGCAACCAATTTTTTCACTATTTTTGCTTAAAAAATCTTTTAGAAATTAGAATTTTTTTAAATTAGATCGATCTCAGAAACACAATGGTTCAAATTTGTGAGATTCTACTGACCACCTTTTTGTTTAAAAAACTTTAAATCTCCCTTTATTAAAAAGTTTTCAAAATATGGTTCCTAAAGTTACTATCAAAATATGGAAAATATAATAAGAAAATTGAGATTTACTGATTTGATAAAATGTGCGGTAAAGGTAAATTTATTTTGTAAGAAAGTAACATCAATTAATTTAACAAAAACTAAACCAGTTTTTTAAAGCTTATGCGAGTTTGTAAATAATTTAATGACTTAACTAAACTCGTCTGATAATGTTGAAAGAATGTTAAGCAAAATATATCTTAACAAAACAGAAATTAAAAATTTATTGTAAAGAGAAACTTTTCAAGGGATTTTGTTTTGAAAGAAATGCCTAAAAATAATTTTTCAGATTGTTACAATCTAAGCGTTACCAAAAACGTTATAAAAATATAAATCCAATATGTATATATTGTTTTAAAATTAGTTAATAATATATTAAAGCCGTAGAAATGTTTTTTTTAAGAACTTTTGTTTGTTTACCTAGAAGTTGATTTTTATATAACGATTTTTGACGATTTTTTGTTAAAAATTTGGCATTTTTTTAAAAAATATCTAACGCCCCTGGTTATAAGAGAAACATATACTAGCATATACAATTTAAACTCTTATAAATATATATATATGGGTCATTTCACGTCAAGTGGACCAACTTTTGAAATCTATGTCTTTCGATCGGGATGAAATTTGCACCAGTTTAGTTAGTACTATTGGATAGTAGCTTAGGGGCAATTTTTCAGCAAGCTCGGTCAAGAACTCTTTGAGTTAGAAGGGGTCAAAATTTAACCTTTTGGCCAACCAGGTGTTCTTTCTCATCCATGTAACTTATAACCTATTGCTATTAGCAAAATTTGTCCAAAGTAGTTTAGATAGCTATTTCTTCAATATTTCCAATCCACTTGATTGGCCAAGAGGTCAAATTTTGACCCCCTCTAATTGTGTCTAAGCTAATATTCAATAGGACTAACTATGGTGCAAATTGCATCCGGATTGATTTTTCAAGTTGGTCCACTTGCCGTGAAATGACCCATATGTATATTTTTTTTAATGACATATACAAATTATTATGCTCTTGAATATTATTCTTTTACATTCGATAAATTCCACCTTCTCGAATAATCGATTAAGACAACGTTGTGCATTGTTTGTATGGACCTTAATATTTAGCTCTTATGCAAATATTTCCTGTATTTATACGATGCTTTTAAGTTTACACACCCCCCCACTCACCCTTAAAAAGTAAATAATAAATAGGTCACAGTTTTTAGTTTTCTTCTCGATACAGTTGTTGGTGTTCACATAAATACAATATGTATGTATGTATGAACCAGTTGGTTTGTATTACTATGTTATTATAAGTTTTTTTTTATATTTACAAAAAAAACGAAAATAAATAAGCACAAAAACTTGCTTGCAACATATACATACTTTTATAAAAGGTGAGTTTTTTAGAAGCTGAGAATTTTTTAATTAAAAAAATAAAGGACGATTGTTATAGGTATGTGACCGTCGTGGCTGACATGTCAAATATTCACACACTCTTTGCAGTAGATCAGGATGTATTTAAGCAATAACACTTCAAATGCAGGCCTCAAAAATCTCGATGGTTTCTGGGTAATTGGAGCAAACAAGCAAGCAACTTAACTTATTCCCAGAAAAAGTAATCTGGTGGCGCCAAATTGCACAAAAGAGTTTGCCTAACTGGCAGGTCCATTTTGAAATATGTAAAAATATTTTGTTTAGTTAAATAATTGCGTTCCCTTCCTTCTGGAACGAAACGACATAAGGACCCTCACCAAACGGTAACATATTTTAGATGTATTACTGGTTCGACAATGACTTTTTCGTTATTACAGTAACTAAAACAGTAATTCTGCTAATTGGCTAAGCGATTTAACCAAAAGTGTGAGCATCAAAAAACTTATGTTCATTTCGCAAACGTTGTTGCGGCGTAAAACAAATTCATTATGAAACACCACAAACTCAAATTACCCTTTAGTGAAAATAAACACCCTTTACTTTAATGTGTTTCACACACTATCAAAACTTGATGTCGCTTACAATGAAATTTGCTGCTGTTGTTGTGAAGTTAATGTAAATATGCAACAGAAATTAAGCGGCAGCAAAAAAAGAAAGTAAAAGCAGTTCTGGGGAAAAAATAGGTCATATTTTCACAATTTGCATTGTGACAAAATTTCCATGCACATAACAGCACAACAGTGGGTGTGTATGTAAATCACAATATGAAAAATCATCATGAGCATTATCAAGCACACGATTTGTATGGCGTACAAATAATATGTGCATAAATTCAGTATATTTTGTATTGAGTTCAATATTCAAATCAATCAAACTGTAAGTAAGTTGGGATATGTAAACGAAAAAGTGTGTAACCGAGATTTTATTTGTGTGTGTGTGTGTGTGTGTATGTATGTATGTGTTAAAAATATGAAAGCATTAATAATGTACATGTGCATATAAATGTGTTTATTAGTTTTCCTTTTTATTTGTGTACGTATGCGTGTGTGTGTATTTGTGTGTGTGAAAAAATAGTTTCACTATGAATTATACAATTTTTTCAAAATACATGTAAATCACATCAATCTCAAAGCAAACAGAACACGAAATGGAAGAATTTAACTAACGAAAATGTTTTCAATATAAAAATTTTTCAAAAAGGAAGTGTGTATTTTTTCATAAAACACTACTGTGCTCCTTTAGAATATAATCTGGTTATTAAAAATAGAAAAAAAAAAGAATTGAAAGAGTAGTTTGCAATCAATTTTTTACATGGGTTTTTTATTGCTTGTCTTTTATTAGCTTTATGCAATCAAATACGTCCAAAAATAATATAAGTATATCAATTTTAAAAGGATACTTTGTAGAGTTTAACCAATGAAAATTGTAAAAGATTTAAGAAGACTCTCTATTGGAAAGAGTTAAACGATAATTTTATGTAAACCAAAAAACAATAAAGAGATTTAAAGTAAAGATACAATTTTTTATTCTTTAAGAAAATTTTTAATTAAAATATTTTACTAAAATTTTTAATATAAAGAAAAAAATTATTAATTGAGAATTGAATTGAATTGAATTGAAAAAAATTATTAATTGAGAATTGAAAATATCTCTGGAAAGACAATCACAATTAATAGATCTGTTTCTGGGTTGAGTCGTAGACCCCCTTCAGGATCTACCATATGTGCTACTAACCTTACCTAACCTTACTTAAGAAAATTCATTAAAAATTTAATTTAGACAGAATATTTTATTTAATAAAACTTTTCTTTATAGAGAAATTTCATAAAAAGTATTTTACTAAGAAAAACTTTTATCTTTAAATTTCAATAATAAGAAAATTATGCAAAAATTTTACAAAGGAAAACCAAATATGGAAACATTTTTAAAATACGATTTTATATGTTGATTTATTAGGTTAAAATTAAAATGAGAGACAGTCGTAAAAGAGAATCGCTTAAAGAAGGTCGTACAAAAGTTTGAAAATAAAGTTGCTTATTTTAAAATTGTTTTACTTAAAAATGTTTCGACTTAAAGTTGTTTTAAAGTCATTTCTTATTGAAGATGTGTTTAAAAAAACTACTTTAATCTAAATACTTAAATCAAATATTTAAAACTACATTAATGTAAATTAATTATTGTTTGGTATTATCTAAGCTTTTATATCAAATAAATTTTAATAATGGAATTTGAAAATAAAATAGATCTCAATTTCATTGGAAATAAAATATTATCATTTATTAAAATCGTTTTTAAAAATATAGAAAATTTTCTCCTAGAATGAGAACACTTTTCAAAAATTGTCTATATTTTTTTTTTTTCTATAAATACTATTAACTGTTTCCAGAACAGAGATATTTAATTAAGATTGTTTTAAAAAGCAACTGGTATTAACATTTTTCTGTTATTATCCTTTAGCAACAAAACAAAATTTTTTTGAGTTTAAATTTCCCACTTTAACCTTGAACTTACTAAGCCTACACATATAAAACAACTCTTGAAACAACTAATAGTGCATATGGGCAGGTAACCTTGAAAAATATTTATCTTAATGGGAAACTGGTTGGCAAATGGCTATTAAATACAATTACTTGACTCAAATGTAGTTGACTATATGCAAATATTTGTAATGCTATAAAAATTCTACATAAGTTTATTCAAACGACCCCTATTCAATTTTCATTTTTAGTCTTATTTTTCTTCAAGCTTTTCATTTCTTTTCTTTTCATATTTTAGTTTTAATAAATGTCATTTTTGTTCTTAAACAAACGACGTTGTTATATAAATAGAAAAAAAAGAGAAAGAAAGAAAAAACGATAGTACATATAAACTATTCTTAGCAAAATGTGCAATAGAAGTCAGTTTTTTTTTAATAAACGACAAACATTTATAACATTTCGAATTAATTTTCTTAAGAGTTTCTTTTAATTAATATTCATATATATGAATGTATGTACATGCAGACATTGTAATTCATAATTGTAGCAAGTGGTCATAGTTGCTCATTTTTCAAAGTAAAAATTTTTTAGTTTTTTTCTATACTTCTTATAATATATACATATGTACATATGTATGTACATTTAATTTTTTTTTTAATTTATTTAAATAAGCTACATATCAATTACAGCTAAGCGTTATTTAGAATGAATACTACAAACAGTTTCAAGTAACCGAATTATAGTTAAGATAATTTACCAGTCTCCTTTTAGATTCCTCGACACTAGCAAAGAAGTCTATCTGATCGTACAATTTATAAAAATCTGCACAAATTCTTCGAAGTGGATCAAAATTTACGTAGTTCGATCTATGAAATTTTCAATATAAAGGTACATAAAATCTTAAATGTCTGTTAGGAACGTTGATGCATATTTTACTCAAAAGACACATGGAAGGAAGTCTAATGAGTGCTAAGCGGTTTTTATATGGCGGAAGGATAATGATTGGGTTCCAATGTAGATTACGAAGACAAAATATCAGAAATTGTTTTTGAACAGATTCAAGTTTATTTATATGCACCTCATATTGGGGATCCCAATTTACTGATCCGTATTCTAGTATTGGCCACGAAAATTTTATTCACGTCGTTAGCGTGAATAAAATTTTCGTGACATAAGGATCGTTAAATTTTTTGGCCCATCGTTTCAAGAAACATAGAACACCAATTGCTTTATTTACAGTCATTATAATATGTGAGTTGAAATTAAGTTTAACACCAAAGAGAATTCCAAGATCCAAAAACGAGTCAACTACATTCAATTTCGAGTCATTTATAAAACAAACATTTACAGCTGGTGAATATCTGCAGAAAGTTATGGATTTAAATTTTTTTGAGATTCATAATTGAGATTCCATAAGATTCACAACACACTAATTATAACAATGGTTCAAATCAGTTTGGAGAAAAATACTGTCTTCATTTTCGTCGATCTTTGCAAAAAAATTTGAAATAAACATTTTAATGGTTGTGGTAAATTTTGTTCTTACGTAGCTAATGGTAGAAAATATTAATATAGGCGACAATCAAACACCAATTTCTATTTCCTAAAAATTTGTAAATTAAATATATAGACGATATTTATATCCAACACTAAAAATACCGATCAAAGAGTGCTGATGATGAAAGCATAGCTGGTTCAAAAACGCATTCCACTCGGCTAATGTAAACTTATTTTTCAGTATATTCCTTCAATTATCACAACTAATTTCTTCATAATGAAGAAATTTTAAAATAAACTTGCGTCTAATAGCAGCTATAACGCTTACAACTTAAAAAGTACAAAATCGATTGCATACATTTTGAATATCTGCAATTTTTATTTGTGTAAGTTTTATCTATACCAAGCTTAAACGTGCGCACACTTTTTTTGACAAAAGGCTATTTATGGAATCTTCAATTAAACTTATGTGTTATAAATATAAATTTAAAAAAAAAATTTCCAAGTTCAGCCAATCCTAATCTTATATAATCCTAATCACATCTCCTTAATCAATTATGACCTTGGCTATTAAAGGATATTTAAATGACATTCGAATTTCTTTAAGTATGACAACACATGACGCCTTTAAATCTTCTTTTTTACATTAAAAGCTCTACGCACAATATGTTTAAAGATTTTCTAACTACTCATTATATTTTTTTATATTAAATTAACTTTATATTTACAAAAAAGCTGATATTTTCAATATATAGGAAATATAGAAACTTATACGTTAAAATGTAACTTTTTAGTCCCAGTTTAGTTTTGGTTGCAAACAGTTTTAACGTGGGTTTTTTATTTTTTGTGTTTAACTAGCTTTATGCAAATAAATACGTCCTGAAATAAAATATATCATTTTTAAAAAAATACTTTGTAGAGTTTAACCAATAAAAAGATTTTGTAAGACTTTATATTGGAAAGAGTTAATCGATAATTTTGTGTAAACAAAAAAATATTAAAAGGTTGAAAGCAAAGAAAAATTTGTTAAAATTTTATATGAACATTTTAGCCAACTTATTATCGTTCTTTAAGAAAAATTTAGTTTTAAATATTTTGTTAAAATTTTTATTTAACAAAACCTTTAAATTGAGAAATTGTTTAAAGGAAATTTTATTGTCAATTTGTGTAAGCATTAGAAGTTTATAGCACAATAAATAAAATGCATATACATATATTAATAGTATTAAGAAAAAATGAAAATACTCTTCTCTAAAACTAATTGTTTAATTAATTTTAACAAATTATGCAATTAAAAGCCGATTATTTAAATTGTTTTTTTAATTTGTAAAGGGAATTTTTTTATAATATGTCTATAGTGCCCGGGGCTCGTCGGAATACGCTATCGATACCTTGGACACTACTTCTTTGACCAACTGACGATACTGTCGGACTGCGATTCTTATGTGACGCTGGGGAGCCTAACGTGTCCTCAACTATTTTTTTCTTCTATTGAACCTATCATCTTCCTAGTCTGTTCATTGTTTTCTTTTGTCTCTGGGTGAAATAGTGTAAATGTCTTGTTTTTAAACAGATTTTCTAAAGATTGATTCATAACTAGTTCTAGCCAGTCTTGGAAACCTATTGATATTGTCCAAATATTAAGGTGAGGGGTCAAGCTTAACTGATTTTTTTTTTATAATATTCTAGTTTTTTGACCTTTTTGATATTCTTTTCACAAATTAATTAGTGAACTAAAAATTATAGTTAGTTATACTATAATCTTCGATTTCAAATATCAAATATTAAAACCAATAATAGATTCCTGAAGATGCCACACACTGGAGTTGCGAAATATTTAAAATAATAATATAATAAAAATAAAAACGATTCTTATATATATAAAAAAGGCCTTAAGCTTGAATAATTAATTTGTGAAAATTATTTTTTTTTGTTAATGCTCTCTACATAAAGAAATTCATTAACATAAGTTATAAAAATATTCAATAGTAATAACAATTTTTTATATAGCAGGTCTTAGGCTTTCTATTTGAAATTAATTGTTAAAAAAGTTTCTATTAGTAAAAAATCTTTATTCACAAAAACTCTTGACCAATTTTCATTTTATTAAAAAAATATTAAATTGATTTTATATATTTCGAATATTTTCTGCAAATTCTAAATTGTTTATAAAAATGTTTCCTTATCAAATGTATATATACATATGTACGTACGTTCGTACATACATATATAAATAAACACATACATTGAAGCATAAAAATTATTTATATTAATTTGTTTCTCTTTTCCTTTTTATACCCTTCACACACACACATGTGGTGAGG
>NDXZ01083334.1:0-10217 GCA_003055125.1 Paykullia maculata | reverse complement strand
CATTGGCTAATTGGTAGAAACTCCGCCCTTCGTCTTGATTGTAAACTTCTACTCTACAACTCGTTTTTGAAACCAATTTGGTGCAATGGGATCCAACTACGGGGCACTGCCTCTGCCTCTAACAGAAAAAATTCAACGGCGTCAAAACAAAATTGTACGAACAATAACTGCCGCTCCTTGGTATATTAAAAACAGTAGTTCCACTAGTTAAATGCGAAATTTTAAAACACGTGGTCAGGTATTTGAATAAGTTGGAAACTTATCCTAATCCGCTTGCTCGGAACATCTTACTCTCTATTAAAGAGGAGGGACACTGTTGCCCTCAGATGAAGTGATCGGAATTTAAATATACTCTATTTTGAGAACTAGGGTTTAGTCTGGCTCTGGCTGGACTATTAATTAATATTTATATTTAAGATTTGAAAACTTATTGCTAGTTTATGAAATGAAGATACAATAATAAAATTATGTTAAAAAAAATAAAAATAAAATAAAAATTTTTTTAATACATTGGAATTGAATTTTGCATGTGACACTTCGTGGAACCGCTAGTTTTTGGTTGCAGCCAAATATCTTTCAACTTCTGCCCAATTGCAGTTGTCCATAGGAAGCGCTTCAATACTGTCGTCTATATTTTTTTCTGGGTCATCTTAAAATATAAATTTATAAAGACCTGTTTCTACAAAAAACTGTTATAGCTATTACCTTAATTTAAAACTCTTTTTTTGTAAAGAGGCATTTTTTAGACAACGCCACCATGTTTTTGCCTACGCATTACGTTAAAGTATCTGGTGTTATTTTAAAGGTTGCTTTAAGTAGTAATATTCCTATATACAGAAAATTTTATTAATAACTACTTACAATGTACATATATATAAAAAAAATGATCTTACCCTTAAATAAATGCAAATCAGTATTAAAAAATAAAGGCTAAGTTCAAAATATTAGTTTTATAGCCAAATTTTAAAGCTAGATCACATTTTTTTTATATTATCTTTTAATGACCCTATATTTTTGTCCTTCAAAATTTATTAACTTTAAAATGTTCAGGTTTTTTAATTTAATGAATAATATTTTTCTAGCTCCTGTTATAAATATTAAAGATATGTACAAAAGCTATAAAACAAAATAAATAAAACAAAAATTGGTTAAAATGAAATACTTGTTTTGCGTTGCATTCAAAATAATTTTAAGTGACCCTATTGTATTGTCCATAACTGTATATCGTATGTAGACTTTTGCTATTAAAGAAAAGTCAGAATTATATTATCTTGTTCATTAAAAATAATCAAATCCTAAAAAGGTCTTTTCGGTTAAATTGTGTTTAATTATATTTTTTATTCTACCAAGTAAAGTTTAAAAATTTTAATGTGTTTTAATTAAAAAATAAAATTTAATTTTTTGTTTTTGTGATAATGAATGCATAATAATTGAAAAGTATGTTTTTGCCGACACTAGCCGAGTGGAATGCATTTTAGAAACCAGCTACGGTTTCATCATCAGCACTTTTTGATCTGTATTAGTGTTGGATGTAAATATCATCTATTTAACTCACAGTTTATTTGGAAATAGAGTATGGTGATATTTCCTACCACTTGTTAAGTGAGAACGACATTTACAACAACAACTTTTTTCTGATTTTTATATTATTATTCTTCATTATCACTAGTTTTATCCTGCTCTAGGTATTAGTTAGATATTTTGAGAGCATTCGCACATGTGCGGCCTCTTGCACGACCCTGCTTTAGAGTGAGTAAAGCCGAGAGCAATATAAGCCGAGCGAACAAAAACAAACAGCGGGCTGTAATATTACGACCCGCATAGAAAAATTGTTTAGTCGGTATGCACATTCTATATACTTTATATTCTTTGTATGTACTAAATTTAAGTAAGGAATTTAAGAAATTTAATTTATTAAGGAAAAATGTGAACTATTTTAAAGTTTATAAAAATTTTGTGTAAGCTAAAGTTAAGTAAATTTTAACTAAAATTAAGTAAATTCAATATACTAAAATTAAGTTTATGTCAAACTTAATTTTTTTTACTTTTTACAAAAAAAAATATATTTTTGTGAACTTTGATGGAATTCATGTAGAGGTGGGGTAACCTTCTACTTATATACAGACATCTATTTCAGAAAAAAATGTTGACACTTGAATGGGGATTAAAAAAGTATCAAAGAGGGGGAAAAACGGGAAGATGCGTTTAATAGTAAATTACTTGGCCAATTTAGATAAAATTTGAAACACAGGTTTCTTCAGACTTAAAAAATAGTATGTATGATATAATACAATTTAAATAACATTAATATTGGGCTAGAGAAAGAGGACATTTTGGGTAAATAGGGGCAAAAAATATTTTTTCAGCTTTTAGGGTCCTTTTTTTAAATTTTTGGAGTTTTTGCGCCTAGAAACGTATAATGAGGGTTTTTAAATAAGATAGAAAAATACATAAGGGACGAAAAAGTCCTTTTTTAACTTTAAGGGTACTTTTTTAATTTTTGGAGTTTTTGTGTAATTAAGGCCTATTGATCCTGATTGAAATAGAAAATCATATATGGGGGGCAAAAAAGTATCTTTTAAACTTTTAGGGTAATTTTTAAATATGTTTACTTGATGAGTCAAGAAATGTAAAATCAGGGCCAATTGATTCTAAGAAAATAGGTAATCAAATAGAGGGCAAAAAGGTACTTTTAAACTTTTAATGTGCATTTGTACATTTTTTGAGTTTAATTTCGGCCTAGGGGGATGAAAAAGACCTTTTTCATTTCTATACTGAACTAAAATACATTAAAATAGATATTAATGAGCATTCACACGCGAGAAAACTTACATTTTTCTTCGCCTCTCTTGCCAGAAGCTAATTTTGATCGACTAAATCTTGTTCTCGTATGTGAATGCTCATTGATATTAAAAGGTATGCCAATGTATGTATTATTAAAGTTGTTTGAATATTATACGGTAAATAACCACAGGGTTGCCACTTTTCTCAAAAAATTCATTTTGTTGGACATATCATTCCCGTTTTACAGAATTTCCCGCAACACGTTTGTCAGAATTCGTGTATTGACAAAAATTCTATATATGCTCTTAAAGTTTGATTTTCTACATCAAGCAGGATCAATAGGCCCTAATTTCGCATTTCTAGACTCATAAACTTAAAAATATACGAAAGTACCCTAAAAGTTATTAAGGGCTTTTTCGCCACCTGTTTACCCAAAATTTCTCCTTTCTGTTTTTCATTATTATTGTTTAAATTGTATTTCAAATTTTGCTCAAATTGGCCCAGTTATTTACTATTAAACATATTTTTCCGGTTTTCCCCCTTTTTGGTACTTTTTTAATCCCAACTATTTCTCAAACAACCTAGACGTGAAGGCTGGTAAAGAGCCGCCGTCTTATACAAAAGTGGCCAAGAGGCAATACCGGGATGATCTCTGCTATGCAGTCATTGATACTGGTAGCCCTTCTGGGAAAATACCCACAGAACAACAACAAATAGTGGAGAATTTTGTCAACAGCAGCATTTTGGAGCACATCCTGGAGTCAAAAGATGGTCCCTCCATAGAAATTGTGAGCTGCGAGTTCAAGAGGAGCGTCTTGATGATAAACTTGGCATCATTACCATGTGCAGGCACCCTCAAAAAACTCGTGAATGAAATTCCCCCTCCCTGGGACGGCCCAGGGACACTAGTGAGGAAGAAAGACATTCCAGCGCTCACCAAAACATCCTAGTACATCAATGGATGGGGAAGCACGTTCACAATGGAACGCATACCCAGCGTCATTGGCAAGCAGAACAAGGCGCTGGCTGTAGAAAAATGGGAGGTGTTTCACAGGAAACGAGGATCCCGAAAGTACTCGCCTTGTTGTAGGCATAGACCAGGACTCTATGGCTAGTTTAGTCGAAACGAAGGGTATGGCTTTCTTCGTGACAAAGGCCCAGCCGGTGAGCGCCTGGTAAAGGGTGTCCAGCATAAGAGGGATGAAATGAGTAGTGACACCACTATCACCAACTCCCAAGAAGAGCGTCTTCTGGAGGACCGATGATTGAGGTCATCTATATCAATCTCCACTGGAGCGAGACGGCGACCCATGATCTGATGGACACAATAAACAAAGGTAAGTTACACATTGCGTTAATCCAGGAACCCTGGGCGACTCCTTAATGGATTGAACAATATCAGTTATCAACTCTTCTATGCAAATACAGGGATTCGCCCGAGAACCTGTATTCTCTGTCATAAGAACTTATGTTTTATCTTCTCCCCAGAGTTGTCAACATCGGGTATAACCGTGCTGAAGTAAGGCAATTGCAACATCTACCTGGCATCAGCATATTTGCCCCTTGACTCCCCGACACTACCACCCACGTCGGAGCTGCATCAACCTGGTGAAGGAGGCCAAACAAACAGGTAAAGATGTACTAGTGTTGCATGGGGTAGTATTAACACTAACCGTTGAATATCCCTGTTAGAATATTTTAATACTAACGATCTAATAACAGTTAACATAGGGAATAAGGCTACCTTTATAAACAGGATAAGGACGAACAATCTTACTCGAATCACCGATATATTAGGTTCAAGATTACTCGCTTACCGCCGAGACTGATTTGGCAAAATTCTGAGGCTTAGTTACCGACGAACCGACGAACGTCTGTGTAGGAAGGACATTGATGACAATATGAAAGTAATTACGGATGCGCTAGTTAGAAAGAGATCTGCCCACGATAAACCCTGGATAACGGGGATATTCGGAATACTGGCCGTAAGATTGCCAGTATACTGGGATGCTTACCGTAGGAGGCTCAGGGAATAAAACAATATTATACGAACGGCAAAACGCAACTCCTGGAAGCTATTCTGCAATATACCCCTTACCCCCCCTCTTCGCGTATACTCCTTACGACTGGTGAAAGACCAGGGTAGTATTCATACCCAAGCCCGGCAAGGGAAATTACGCGACTCCCAAGGCTTTCAGACCTATAAGCCTTATATCCTTTCTGCTCAAGACCATTGAGCAGATTGTGGATGACATAATTAAGAGCAGGATACCAGGCGATGGGCTGAGATTCAGACAGCATGCCTACATTAAAGGAAGTTTAGTGCAAACAACACTACACGAGGTGATACACTATATAGAGAGATCCTTGTAGGACAAACTGTACACATTGGCTGTGTGCATTGATATTGAGGGCGCTTTCAACAACGTGCGAACCGACACGCTTATCCAATCCCTGGACCAGTTCCAGTTTGGTCCGGTATTAAAAAACTGGATCTATCATATGCTTAGGAACAGGAGGAAAACCTACGAATTGTATGACGTTACCTTGGAGGACGAGGTACGATGTGGAACCCCACAGGAGAGCATCCTCTCCCCACTCTTATGGGTCACAACAATTTATATGAAATAACTTTGTAAAACTCTTTAATTTCTTACATTTTTTAACAAAACATGATGATCTAATTGTCTAAAAATCAATACATTTAAAAAATTGTATTGAAATTAAAGCTAGCATCTTCTTCAGGTCAAAATGACCCACACTGTATTATCTATAAATTCTTTAATATTCTTCATTATTTGGTGGAAATTGATAAATATCTTTGTTTTGACAAATGAATTGCATTAAAAAATTTAATCAACTCTATGACATTATTTAGGTCAATGAGAACTTCACAAATTTGAGTTTAAAAATTTAAAAATTTTTTTATTGCAGTTCATATATTTAAACAAAAGTTGTTATTTATTTCCGTCAAATAATGAAGAATATTAAAGAATTTAGAAATAAAATTGTGGGTCAATTTGATCCTTAGGGGATACTTAGGTTAATTTAAAAAAAAAATTTAATGTACTTTTTATAAAAATAATTAAATCTACATGTTTTGTTAAATAATGCAGAAAACTAAAAGTTTTACATATTTATTTCATATAAATATTAAAATTGGCATATATCTGATATTTGTGGGCCATTTTGAGCCAAAGAAGATACTTAGAGTAATTTTAAAATTTTTTTTAAATAATTAAATCTACATTTTTTATAAAATAATGTAGAAAGTTACCGATTTTCAAAAATGTATTTAATATAAATTGCAAAATTTGCATTATATCTACCTTTTGACCTCGATGCGCGCCCATTAAACGTTGTCCGATTTGGCTTAATTTTCAGCACTGAAGTTTTAGACCTAGTGTCACAATATTCCGGCCGGCACCCCTCAAATTTCAAACATAATTTTTTTTCATAAAAACCATTGTCACTCTAATGTACATATGTATATACACATTTACATATTATAAAGTGTGGTCCAACCATAACGCATGATGTTAATTGTGAGTCCCACCTTAACGTCAAGTTTTTTTCCCAACTTAATTTGACATTTCTTTGTTTCAGTGTTTGACAAATTCAACCATGGAGAGGTACACAATTAAACAGCGTGTTAAAGTCTTTACGAAAATAGGCGTTCAAATCAAATTGCATTTCGTACACTTCGTGATGTTTTTGGTCAGCATTATCGACCAAATGTATCCATAATCGGGAGAGCTGTGCGCAAATTTCAGACCGTGTATGTAGAAAATGTAAAAACACCTGTGCATGCTCGCCTAGTTCATTCTGCGGAAAACATTGCTGTTTGCGATAGCGTGACAGAAGAACCGTCAACCTCGACTCGACGTCGTGCCCAACAATTGAACATCTCACGAATATCACTGATTCGAATTTTGAATAAAGATTTGAAGCTGAAGCCTACTGACCATTTCAAGCGTCGTCAATACGCCGAGTGATTGGTTGAACAGACAGAAGTGACTGGTGACTTTACAAAGGAAATCATCTTCAGCGACATGGCACACTTTCACCTCAGTGGATTCGTTAACAAGCAGAATTGCGGCATTTGGGCAAATGAGAATCTACGAGTGATTGTTAAAAAACCGATGCATCCACAAAGAGTGACTGTTTGGTGCGATTTATGGGCTGCCGGTGTCCGTACTTCTTCGAAAATGAGGTCGGCAGTTACCGTAAGATGATAACGGACTTCTTGTTCCAGAAATTGAGGATATGGACCTGGACGTATGTAGCTCCAACAGGATGGTGCCACTTGCCTCACAGCCAACAAAATAATGGCTCTTTTGCGCCAGAAATTCAATGGCCGTGTTATATCATGTCATGGCGATGTTAATTGGCCGCCACGATCATGTGATTTGACCCCGTTAGACTTTTGTTTTTAGGGATATTTAAAAGGAAAAGTGTTCGTCAATAAGCCAAGAACAAAATGATGAAATTTGATGATTATATCTCAGAGTCATTGAAGATATGGACCATCGGATAGTATGTCACAGAAGCCCGTGGCGAGCATTTGGCCGATATTATGTTTCACACATAATTATCATAATAAAAAATATTAAGATAATTCTCTGAAAACTTTTTGTTTCTTTACAGATATCGTTCGGGGTGGTTGGATCACCCAATAAAAAAAACTGACTTTTATACTTTAAATTAAATAAATTTTAATTTGCTTTTAAATATTTTTGAATTCTACATAATTTAAATTATAGTTTTATTTTGTAGTTAAAATGGCCTTAATGGTCTCCATATCATGGGGGTTCTTTTCAGTAGTTCAAATTTTATTTAAAACAGAAAATGCCCTTTCGAATGAAATATTTAATCACTTCTTTAATTGTATAAAAATTGCTACCTAACGTTTTTTTGCAGACTTATTATTCTGATTCCCTCTTTTAATTTTTCTCAAGATGTATAATTTTTTACCAAGAGATAGATTGTCAAATTATTCAGTATCAAAAATTAATTTTACAAATTTTTCTCAATAATAATAATTAAACTGTTCAACATTTTCCCATGTGGGACCTTCACGCAAAAAAAGTACTTCAACTTATTGAAAGATGTTATCCCAAGGTACATAGATTTAAAAAGGTCAAATGTCAAAATTATTGCTGCAAACTGTTTTGGTAAACAAAATAAAAAAACATTTTTTTTCTTCTTTTTTCCTCACAATAATTATTTAGTCAATACTTTTAAAACTTTTTCTAGCCATTTTTTCTTCTGTTTTGTATTGAATTTTATGCTTTTTTGGGGACATTTTTCATTTTCGAATTTGGGGTGATTTTTCATTTTTTTAATTGGGGCCATTTTAAATTTTGTATTTTGGGGCCATTGTATAGTATGTATGTACATATATGTATACATAAGTATGTATATAAAAAACATATTTGAATAACGTCTGCTCTTAAATTCGAAATTAATTCTTTAATTATAAAAAACAAGTTTTAAACATTTCTGATAATAAAATTTTTACCCCAATGTATTTAAGATTCGGCATTATTCCCAGCGTAGCCTGGCATAACAGAATCCCTAAATGGTGTACGGTGTATTTACGTTTAAGGAAGGTGATCCGGCCTCTTTCTACGTAGAATGAATTATTGGATGTTTAAAGAACAAAGGGGCTACGGATTGTGCCTTAAAACTTATTTCGTTTACATTGACGGCACCTCCGATCCAATCAATTTTATGACTTCAATTTTTTTTAATTATATCAGAGTGACTTAAATGCGATTTAAAGAATTTAACTTTTAAAGGTCCACAGAATTTTCATTTAATGAATTTTTTTCCATAGAAGCTACAAATTCCTATACAATTTTTTACTAAATAAGTATACTAATGTCTAAGTAATTCTATGTTAGTTTAAAAAATATATTAACTTTTATAGTTCCTCCAATATACCATACTAATAGACGAATATTTTTTATATCCAATCCTACCAACTTTTTTTATTTAATGAGCCAATCAGTATGACAATGACCCAAGAAAGATTTTGAAGTTATAACTATTATAATACTTTAAATTAGGGTTAAGTTAGGGGTTAAAATAACCCAATTTATATGAAAACCATACAAAATTTACAGATATTATCTTTTTTATATGTATATCTCCAAATACTTTAGGCAGAGTGCTTTATTTGATTTTGCCAATTTTTTGCTTGATAAAAACAAGTATTAAGACCATAGATATGTATATGTAACAGCTCTTATAATATGTCATAAAATGTAACAGAGTTCTTTTGGGAGGTGCAACGTCCCCTTATATATCAATGCCCAGTACCAGCTTTAAAAAAAAAGTTATTTTTTTGTCTAGAAAAAATTAAAAAATAAAAATTTGTTTACAACAATACCTAATTGACAATATTAATGACTTTTTAAGTTACATTTTTAGCACATTTTTCACATTTTTAATTTATAAAAACGAAATGTTATATCGCAATTATGTACATATGTTTGTAAATTATTGTGTTCTATACCGCAAAATAGCAAAAATTGAGATAAGACCAATTTTTTGGCAAACTTTTTGAGACCAATCGGTCTGTGTAATCAGTTTTTTATTATAATTTATAGTTTCCGAAATATAAGACATCGACTTTGTGCTATACTACACTTTAGTAAAAAGCTTCGTCATCTATTGTGTTCAGTATGTATAAAGTTGTGAATAAAGTGGAAAAGCGGAGCAAAAATTCGAAATGAGAAAATAATTTTTTATATTTTTCTATATGCAAGTAAATTGGAGATCTTTTTATTTAGTTTTTTTTTGTGACTTCAAATTGCACTTGTTAAATGAAATGAAACAAAAACAAGTAAGAGCGCTATATTTGGCTGTGCCAAATCTTATATACCCTTCACTACGTGTATTTACGTTAAAAAAAAAAAATTTTTTTAAAATTCAAGTTTTGTGGCATCATAATTTAAAATTAAAAATAAAAAATATGAAAATAATATGAATTTCCAATTTTTAAATATTGCAAGTAATTAAATTGAATAACATAACATAAGTTAATTAACATAACATAAGTAAATAAAATGAACAATACTAGTTAAGTGCAGAAAATAATAGATACTCATACATATAAAATAAAACAAAAATTAGAATAACAATACAAGTATTTACTAACTATTTGTAGTGAAAATTTTATTCGGTATACAGAAATATTTGAAATATTTATTTGAACAACTATTCGGTAAATATTATTAGTCAAAATAATTAAAAAGAAATTGTTTAAAACTCATTGCGTTGCTGTTTAATTGTTGGTCATGTGGAAGATCGTTCCAAAGACGAATCGATTGTAAAAAGAACTGCCAATCAGAAACAAGGCATTGGTATCTAGGAATTATAATCTTTTTGTCCCTTAACGATCGAGCAAATCTAACTCTCTGAAACAA
>NDXZ01083277.1:0-13609 GCA_003055125.1 Paykullia maculata | reverse complement strand
GGGGCGTAGCAACGCGCGCCGGGCTTGGCTAGTATTTATATACTTATACAAACAGAAGTGTGTGTGTGTGTGTGTGTGTACTATGTCATTGTTACTGACTTCATATCACAAGTTCTACAAGCAACAACATGAACAAAAAATATGTATGTATGTAACAATTCAATTACATGTTTACAAGATGATTAAAAATTTATAATCTGCCATCAATAACAAATTAATTCCGGCAATAAAACAAAGTACTATTTTTTATATTGTTGTTGTTTTCTTTCAACATTTTAAAAACAGCAATTTTCTTTTTTCAATAATTTAACAAATTTATTAAATATTGCCGGTAACTATTGAAACCAAACCAAAAATATTTAGTCCTTTTCGTGTTTTCCTTTAAATGTCATGCAAGATGCACTCAATCTAAACTTAAAACATTCAGGCTAATTTTTAATAAAAATTTAAAACTTTTCTACATAGCGGAATTATCGGAATTTAATTTGTGCATTTGAAAAGGTTTTCCTACAAGACTTAAATCTTAATAGTTTTTTCTTTAATTGATATTAATATTTCGTTTAATTTTTAGAGCAATTAAACATCTGTCTGTTACTTTAACTAATTTAGTTTTTCAACTGTTGTCCTTTGCCAATCACAGGTAATTTTGTTTTTCTAACGTATCTATGATTAGAGTTGTGTACTATATTTTTCATTAATCTTTGGCCAGAAATTCAAGTTTTAAAAGCGCAAGTTGTAAATAAAAACTATAATAAAAAACAAAGTGATTTTGTATAATTGTGTAGGTCCCTAGATGTGCTTTAAATATGTTTGGAAGTGCCACGCCCATCTGATATATCAAAAAACCTTTGTGTGTATGTATATTCGACTTTTACAAATTATATATACATTCATACATATGTATGTATGTATATATTTAATAGCAAGATTATGCATTTTTTTTATTAGAGACAAGAAAAAAACCTTAGGATAATTGCAAATTTAAAATTCATTATGTACCTACATACATACATACGTGTGTATTTGCAAATATTACCGTAAAAATAACAATTATGATTTTAATAAGCATAAATCAATGTCTGCCTTAATGCATGGTTTTAAAATGATACGCCTGAGTATTGTGTAAATAAAAAAACCATAAATTTTGATCTACTCAACAATCTAATAAAAATAACATAAAAAAAAACTTTAGATTTTGTGATAACATTCATACATACTAACATACATACATACATACGTAATACTAATACAAACATAAAATTAGATATGCATTTGCTATAAAAAAAAATCTTATGGAAAAAAAGCCAAAGACAAATAAACATATGGTGTGAATGCAAATATCCCAGCGAACAATCCTGCCAAGCATTGTCACATACACAATTACAAATGTTTTGTAGAAATTACAAACGGAATGACAAACTTATATATGTATACCCTTGTCACCTGTGGTGAAGGGTATAACAGGTATCAAAAGCTCTTGTTAGTTAAGCACTAATTTTTCTCGCCGTCATAACATTATATCTTTGAAAATTACTCACTGGGATGTTAGGCAACACAAACATATACACATTGAACCATACTTACATGTGTATCTTGTATATATGCGTTGTCGTACAAACATTTTTTACATAAAAAAAATATCATAAACAAATCTATAGCAAATATTGTGTGTAAATAATAAAAATATGCAAATGTAACAAACATCTTATAGTCGTAGAATCATCATCATCGCCAGGTAATCTCTACTGCTAAAAAAATTCACATGAAAAGCGGAAGCCGAATGTCATGTTTGAAAAAAAAACACATTGAAACATCCAGGAAAAAAAAGAACAAATGTAATAAAATTCCAAGGGTATTTATTACATATGTATGTATGTATGTATGTGCGTATTAAAATATGAATCTACATACGGGTAAATAACTACATACATACATATGTGAATGTGTTTAAACGTGTAAGATATGTAAAAGATCCTTCCTAATCCTGTAAAATGTAAACAACATTACACATCTAAACACTTATACTCACTGTTTTTGTTTGTATTTTACGCCTTTTTATAAACTCATTTATTTTAAGCGTTAAACAACGAACCCACTACACTCTGGGTGCTTTATTCTTCACAGATACATACATACATGCATACATACTTAGCCGAATGTATTTTCTATGACATTTGACGTTTCTTTCTTAAATATTTTGCTTAAATGTGTTAATTCATGTACATGTTTGCATGTATGTGTATGTAGGTATGTATGCGTATTATTAGACACAATTTTTCTTGTGTTTTTTTTTTTCTTAAGGAGATTTTCCTCTAGAAAAAAAACCCGACGATACCTTGTTAGAATGTTTTGTCATTGCACGATGGGACAAAGTGTTTCTGTTATTAAAATTTTTTTTTTATCAATAAAAATCAAGTTTTTCAAATAAAAATGACGAGTGAAATTTAATAATTTAATATTAGTCTAATTCATGTTGTTTTTATCAGAATATGGATTTTTTAGTAAATTTATTTATTTATTTATGTATTACATGTTGATTAATATTTAAAAATATTGATTTTTTATTGTTAAATTTCTTTCTCAAACATAGCATTCGTCTTCGACGAAAAAAAAAACAACACATCATTAGAAAATATTAAATTTTTTTAAATAAGAGTGAAGCATAAAGTGGTACAAAAAGTACAAAAAGGATGCTGTTTTAAAAATATATTTATTATTGAAGTGTAGTTTTCTTTTAAAAAAAATAGATATATACATAAATAAAAAGCAGCTGATTTTTTATTACGTTTTCTAAATTTAAAATAACCATCTAGTTTGTTGCAGCTGGGCTAAATTTTTTACAATTTAAAATTCTGAAAATACGGTTTTCTTTAACCCTAAATAATTTATTTCATTTTCAATATTTGTCGCCATATTATTTGTTACAATATTTTATTTAATTTTTTTTGTTAATCATGCCATTTAAATGTTCACTATTGCAACTTAAAAATCTTAGGATCGTTATCATGACCTTCCTATAAAGTACTCGATTACCTAAAGTGAGCAATAAAATGACCTTTAACTTTTTCATTATCAAAACTTCAATTTAAAATAAATTTTATAATTTTCAAATTATGGCAATACTGGTTTCTGTTTATCACAGACTACAACCTTTTACATACAAAGTGGCAGGCTTGAATAGTCGAAAAAGAATAAGGGGCACTTTTAACTAGTAATGACAACCACAAATAAGCAAATCTTACGTTAAAAGTTAAAGGTCGGATAATCATAGCTTTAGCTTAAAGGTTACTTTTAGCTTAAAGTAAAAAGCGTATGATAACCAAAAATGTTTTATTTGTCCAAAAACATCCTAACTTTTACCATCGGTAGGTTGTAAAATCCGCCCTTAAAGTGTTTTCGTAAATATAAATAAACTCGAATTAGAATTATCAACCAAGAAATCTATAAAAATCTCATTAAATTTGTAATTTTTATTTAATAAAAAAAAACATGTTAAAATTATTACCAAAATATATAATTAATTTTAGATAAAATTTAATCGAAAATAAAATGCATCATTAAAAGTCGGGTCTTCGGGATTTTATGCAGTGGCACCCCTCATTAGAATTGATAAAATATGATTCAAAGCTTTATGGGGATAGACATACTAAAAAAGTGCTTTTAGCCAAACGAATATAGGATTCCTGACCCACTGTGCATTGTACGGAAACAGTTGGTTAAGCTTCTCATTTGTAACAAAAACAACAACAAATGTTTTGTTGTTTGATTATGTTGTCGCGTTATTACTGACTGCTCCTGTACAAATTTGAATTGTTTCGAAAGCCCAAAGGAGGCCATTTAAAATATTTAAAGCCACCACTTGTATTTTATTTATTATGTATATTTTTTTTTTATATCACTTGTTGTTAAAGAACGTAAGAATAAACAAATACATAAAATTAAATAAAAATAAAAAAAAAGTACTCGCATACACTTGTTTTTCGTTTGTGATTATACAACAGGCACCACATGTTTGTCTGTCTAAAAGGACACGTTGTTTGCTAAACTTTGTTACTCTTGTTTTTCTTACTTTTCTGTTTTTTAAGTGTTGCATTGGGAGGCTGGGGTCTTTTCGCACATAAACTTTCTCTCCTATAAAGTGATAATCGTAAGATTTAACTTTTTCGATTTTAATTTTATTATTTCTATCTCAATACAATGACGTTTTGTTGGCAGGCAAATACGTTGTTTTTTCATTTAAAATATTTAAACAGAAGGCAGCAGTTTTGTAGTTAACAATTTATGTTAAAGTTTAAAGAAAAGAAACGATTATTTAAAATCATCCTACATTAACAAATCAATGTTTAAATTTTGAGAGATGAAGTAACAAAGAATATTTGCTCACAAATACACTTAACTTAAATATTTATTGGGCCGAAATTGTTTTAACCATGACTCGTTGTTGACGTGATGCATTTGTGATTTTGTTTTCGTTTGACAATAATATTTGCAGACATTTACCAGAATCGTAGAGTGTAAATGCTGAAAGATAATGTTGAGATAAAAATGACTTACAAAATTGTTGCAAACCAAACCAAACATTTTTGTCCTTGGAGACATATGTATGTATGTACAAACAACATTAAAAAATTATTTTTGTACAAGAACAAATGATGGTAGCAACATTTACAACTCCCTTTTGTGATAAGTTGCAAGTTATGTTAATAATTTTTTATTTACCCCCGCGTGTGACATTTATTTAGCGAATATCATTAGTACGAATACTGTGACAACCCAAAGCATTATACATACTTCATGTTTGCAATTTCATAAAACGTCGAAGAGAGATTTAAAGTTTGTTTTTTCTAAAGTACTTTTTAAAATATTTATAAAACTTATGCAAACTGTAAAGATATAAAATTTTTGATACTCTGTATTTTGAATAAGTTTTAGTTGTCCAAATCGAACATATTGTCAACTTTAGATTTACGACCCCCACCAAAAGGGAAAAAATTTTAATAATTTTTATTCACTTAAATTTAAATTTTTATTTGTTAAAAAATTTTTCTCTTAACCTTTAATACAAACAAACAAACAAACAAATATTTATTGCAAATCACATATTTAAGTAAAATATACTTTAAGTTATGAAATTTATCTCAGGTTTTTTCATATATAAATTTGCTCTCAACCTAGCGATTTCTTACATTTTGTTTTTCACACAAATTGAAATGATGGATTGTTAAAACATACTTACATACATACATACATACATATATTTATCTACACATATTTACATACATATGTATGTGCAGAACGCGCAACAAAACATTTTTCGAAAAAAATAAACTTGAGTGTTTCATGTGAAGTAGAGAGCTCTTTAGGACGTTTTATTTCATTATATTTTTTTTAAGGATCCTTGATGTACCTTTTGATGGTTGTAAATTATTTGCACTTTTTTAATGTTTCTAAATGTGTCTTCTTTCTTTTTTTATTTATGCAGTTTGACACGGGATCAACCATTTACTTTCCAATTGGGATCTGGTCAAGTTATCAAAGGCTGGGACCAGGGTTTACTCGATATGTGTGTGGGTAAGTAAAATTAAATGTTTTAAAGTCACCTTAATTATGTAGCATTCCAAAGGAAAGGGTGGATGCAAAACAAGTTATTTTTAAAAGTTTTTTTTTTGTCTAATCCTTTACATCTCATTAAATGTGGAATATGTCTTTTCTTAATTAAGGTGACGATATGTTCATATCTACTGTATTGGTTTTGAAAACGCAAAATGTTTTAGCATCAAACAACCGTCATATTTGGCGTTTAAGGGCCAGTTTTTGACTTAAAGATAAAATATTATAAAAGGTGTTTTTTTTAGAAGCAAAGAACTTAATATTTGACAGGTTATTTTATAGCATTGATGTTTAAGGATGTCGCCGTCGCGACGGGCACATGCATGAAGGTCCAATTCTATACACTCTTCGCAGACTTAATTGCTTGTGGTTTTTTTGGTGACTCAACGTATTCCCACAAAAAATAATCCAATGAAATCAAATCGCTCGAAAAAATTGGCCAGTTAACAGATTCATTTCGTTTAATTAATCAATTGTTCGTTAAATGTTTGCAATAATAATACATTTCTATTGAGGCATAAAAAAGTTAATAATCATGTCTATGTATCGCTTGCCGTTGACTACAACGTTCTGACCATCACTATTTTTGAAGACATATGGACCAATGATTTTGTTGGCCCATAAAACGAACTAAACGACCACTTCTTCTAGATGTAACAGCTTGTAGATTGTTATCGCTTAATAGCAATATTTTCCTCAGCTCATTCAACAAATGATAGCAGCAAACGATAATCTTGTGGTTTTAATTCCTGTACAAGTTGAATCTTTAAATTTCATTTGTTCAATAATGTTGCTTTGGTGTAAGAGTATTTTCATCATGAATTGTTGAACCAAACAAACCTCAAAACAATCGAAAACTCTCAAATCCACTGTTACAGCTGATTTGTGATTATAATACAACTTTGTTAAACAGCTAACGTAAGCGGCTTAATCTTTTATTAGTTAGAACTGTAAAAAAAAACTTTTCTTAAATAACATTTTTTGTTTTTTTAATATTTATTGTTTTAATTATATGCATTTTACATTAGTGAAGTTTACAACGAGTTCGGTACTGAAAAATAATCAAAATAAAAATTTAACAACAAAAAGTATTGGACAAATTACCAGGCAGCAAGTACCGAATGGAATTTAAAATTTGCTATTGTTTTATTCATTTTTACCAAAAACATACAGAAGCAGTAAACGCGTGCAATGATTTGTGAAATGTATGTAATTGTCTATTAGATATACATACATACATACAAACATACATATGTACTTAGATTTGTTTTAAGATTAATGTTTTTAATTATTAATTGACGTTTAAACTTGAAGTCAAAAACTTGCCCTTAGGTGAATTTATTTAAAATAAACATTTTCAATATGTATGCATGTATGTGTGTGTGTGTGTGTTTGTTTCTTATCTTTTAGGTGAAAAAAGAAAATTAACAATTCCCCCAGAGTTGGGTTATGGAGATCGTGGCGCCGGTAATGTTATTCCACCCAAGGCTACTTTGTTATTTGACGTTGAACTCATCAACATTAGCAACAGTCCACCCACATCTAATGTATTTAAAGAAATCGATGATAACGGCGACAAACAATTGAGCCGCGAAGAGGTAAACCTTTATGTATGGATCGCACTTTTTATTTCTCTCATTTCCTCATTTTTGAGTTGCTACCTACACTCATTTAAACGGTGTTCTGAGTTACTCTAACTTTTCATCAAATTAAAAAAATTTATGTACATACATACATACTTGGATTTAGTTTAATACAATAACAATACATACATACTAATATGTACATATATAAACTTTCCCCTTATTTCACATTATTATTAAATGGCTCGATTATGGATGGCAAGCAAATTTCAGTTGCGTTGCCAGCCAGCTGGCAACTACAATTTTACAATTGCTAGTTGCCCCAGTTGCCTTCTGTAATAATATTTTTACCAACTGACAACGCAATTCAGGTTCGGTTGCCATCCATAATCGAGCCATAAGAAACTTATTCAAATGAACACTTTAGATGTTTATTTTTTTCACTTTTAAAACATAAACATAAATATTTTTTTATTTTTTTTTTAATGTATTTGTTTTTTGCTTTATCCTGTTTTTAGGTTAGTGAATATTTGAAGAAACAAATGACTGCCGTCGAGGGTCAAGATTCTGATGAATTAAAAAATATGCTCAAAGAAAATGATAAATTGGTAGAAGAAATTTTTCAACACGAAGATAGAGACAAAAATGGTTTCATTTCGCACGATGAATTCACCGGTCCTAAACATGACGAACTGTAAAAGTTATTTACTTTGTACATATGTACATACATATACATAACATACATACATTACATATCTGCTATATATACATATAAATATGTACCATCTCTGATTAGAAACTACTTTCTTTTCTTTCTTTTTTTATTAATCTTGTTTTTTTTATTTGTTTAAGTTATTGTAAAAAAAAAAGTTAACATTTACATACAATTAGTTTTACTCTATTTAAGAGTAAACGGCAACATGCACAAACATACAAACATTTTTTATTTTTGGTTTTTGTTGCTTTTTTGTTAAAAAAAAAAAGTTCGTTTTTTTTAATAAAAACGAAATAATAATTAACTTGTGCGCTAAGATCGATTATTTTATACATTTATTTAAGTTGTTAAATCGAATAAGTGTAGTTTAAAATATTAAATATACATACAAACATACATATGTATGTATGTATGTATTTTGTAAAAGAAACTGCAAAAAAAAATTTAATAAAAACAAGAATTTTGATAGGAATTTTTAAAAGTTGAAAATAAATAAAATAAAAATGGAAAATCTTGATACCAACACACACCTAAATACAATCTACATTAAATTTAAAGTCCGAGTTTTTATATTTGAAATATTTCTGTAAAATAATTTTGAAAGATAATAAAGTATGTAATTTATTTAAATAAAAGATATCTTATTTAAATATGTAGTTTATATTTTTTTTTTATATTTAATTTCTTTTTTTTTTGATATTGTACATACAACAGGATATATTTTTGGATTGGGTCAAAGGTCATGTTTTTTTTTTACCTATAATTCGGAAGGCTATATCTCTGAAAGCGACGTTTTTAATATTTTGTGTAAATTGGAGGGAGTTTGAAACTTTTCAATATATCTGAACTTTAAAAGAACATAGTTTTACTAGATTAAGTTGGCTTTTTCGGCTTGTACGTGACGGAATAAATGAATAAATAAAAACTTGAGTTTTATCGCTAACGATAATTTGGTTTTAAAGGTTCATTTTGATAACAAATAGGTGTTAAAACAAGTTAAGGGCAAAAAAAGTTAGTTTCGAAAAACAATTTTTTTTTGTCTCATAATTATATAAAAGATTTCCGATACAAACCATTATTCTATTATTAAACGAAGTTGTTGAACTGGGCATAAAAAGTGTATGTTTTTTACATCCCTGTTTTCAAATTTGCTAATTTTTGTTAAATATAAAGTTTATCTCCAAAATTATAACAAATACAAAATTTTAAGGGCACTGATTCATTTGGATTATCTAGTTCATCTTAATTAGAATTATAATTTCCTTGTTATATTGATATCAACCTTTACAATATGATTTTTATTTCTGAATCTAAAAGTACCTCCATTTTAAAATACACGTGTTACAACTATAGAGAGGTGAAAACCATCTTTAACATACATATGCACATACATAGTATATTTATATTTAAATTTCTAAAGTCAAATAAAAACCATATGTTTTAAAGGAGAAGCTTTTTAAAATTATGTTTTTCGAAATAAAATACAAAATCAAAAATCACTCGGCTAGTGTCGGGATAGTTGCTTTTTCAGTATATTCTTCAATTATCATAAAAAAAATTAATTTCTTTATAATGAAGAAATTTAAAAATGAACTTGAGCCAGAATAAATAAAAAACTCGTTTAATAAATAAGTTCGACTAAAAATTAAAAATTATTACAAAAATGTTTTTTTTTTTTTTTTTTGCAATATACTATTAATTAATTCGTCTCAAATATTGACCGACTACCAAAAAATTATGGCGTTTAGAATATTTTTTTTCACATTAGCCACTAGGCGCCTATGACATTTGTCTTCTTATAACTGCAATCAATACCCAATATTATTTCGTTTTCTAAAATCGCGTAAGCACCAAAAAGGTTAAACATACATACCTGCTTGGTGAAAAAAATGATAAAACCAGACAATTAAATAAAAATCCGATCCGAAATCACTTAAACCCAATGATTCAAGAGGATCTACAATTTCGATGTTTCTATTCATTCGATCGAAAATAAAAAATTCTAATTGGAATTCCTATACCAAATGCAAAGAAAACTCAAACGATTGAACAAAACTTCGATCGATATCGAATGCCGTAATTTGCCCCCTGGTCGAATCAGTTTATATCAACGAAAAAAAACTTAATTTTACCAAAAAAATTTATTTAAAACAATCATATACATATTAAACATTAAGGTAAAACATTTAATCAATGAAGAAAAACACATAATTGATGATAATGGCAAACCTGTTTGTATTCATGTTTACGAAAAAATTAAAAAAAAATTCTCCTGCCTCTCTTGCCTAAGGGCTAATTTTGTTCGATTAAATATTGTTCTCATGTTTAAAGGCTCAATAGTAAATTAAATTTAACTAAAAAATTAAATAAAAAAATTCAAAAATTACAGTTGATTCAAATTTTTTTAAATTTATTTTACTCCAAAACATTAGTCAAATATTTTACAAAAAATACGTAACCACTAAAAAATATTTTTTTTTCAATTCGTTTATTTATTTGGAAATGAATCTAACGTGAAAATGATTTATATAACCACGTTTGCTCCTAAAAAACAATTTTTTGCTTAAAATAGTGGTAACGCTGGGCAAATATTGTGTCGCTTACGAATAAATTATTTATTTAATTTATTTTAACAATTTAAAAAAGTCAGTCTACAAATTTCAGCTTCGAAATGTCGCTTACGATAATTTGGCGCTACTAAGGACTTAATGATATAAACATGTAGATAAAAAACGACCTACTTTAATAGAAAACATACCTACATACGTAATTCTTTAATTTGAAATCACTGTAAACTTTTACAGATATCTAATTAGAAAACACAATTTTTGTTTTGAATTAAATTTCTCATTAAAGGTACATTTTGTTTTATTGATTAATTAAATTAATACAGATAAAATAAAAATACAACACATATACATATATACATACATATGTATGTACGTAAACAATTGTTGTGTTGTTTTTTTCATAATATTATTTTTAATAATTTGTTTCTTTTAAATTAATTATTATACATTTATGTATTTAGACATTATTACTTATTTATTAACTACAAATATTTATTTGTCCCCAAAAACAAAACACAAGTGATCAAGAGTGAGTTTTATTTTTTATAGTGCAGGAAAATGTAAAACAATAAAAATAAAATTAAAAAAATATATATTTATAAAATCAACATTAAATGATTACAATAAAATACTTTTTTTCAAGTAAATATTTCATAATTTTATAATCTTGTTTATTTTAGAATAAATAATAGTTTTAGAGCAGCCATTTTTGTTTTGTTTTTGTTAATCACTATTTCTTTATTTAAATTTAGTACAGATTTTCATTTAATTGCATCTCTATTAAGAATCGTATAACATTAGGCAGAGATGCTAAATAATTGACCCGCCCTTTTACATATGTTTGTCGCCTTCGCCTTCGCCTTGATTTCGCAGTGTCAATTTACAAATGTCTTACGACAGAACAGAAAGTCGTTTTAATTCGATATTAATATTACTAATTGCTCTCGCGCCGTCGGCTGATTATATAGTTAATTATTTATATGCATATAAATTTTTTATAATCTATAAACTAAACATTTAATATGTAAAAGATTAACTCTAATATAATCGCTTCTTCAATGTTGGAGGAAATGCTGTGCAGGGTGGGAATCAAATGGTTATCCATCGCGTTCATATAAAGAGGTGGTAGTTTTAAACCACGTGTCCCAGCTTCATAACAAACCTAAAAACAAAACAAAATAAGTTTTTGAAAAATTTTAATAACTTTTGGAAAATGAACAAACAACCATTCAACTTGAAATGACTTTTATTGTTCGTCTGTAAGACGCTTTTGAAAAAGTTTTTAACTAAATTCAAACAAAAATTAAAACTGCGTACTTGATTTTTCGTGGTCGTGAGTATTAATAGTTGTGAGTGAAAAGTTAATCATGATATAAAACTTAACTTTTGTCATATATTTTTTATTGCAATATGTATTTAAAAGACACTTTATGAGTTACAAAGACATGTTCATACATACATACACACATACATACATATATGTATGTACGTATGAACATGATAAATAAATTAAAATTTGACTTACATTATCTTGATGTAACGTTGCTCTAAGACCAATTTTTGTATTTTTATTGGCTGCTAAAAGATCAAGGAAGGGCACTAATGCCATTGAGGTGCTGCGAGCAATTTGTTCCGTCATACGCGTTATATCAGAGGTCGTCGCAGCACTAATAGTCGAGGAGTTAGTATTGTACCAATTGTCATACTACAAAATGGGGGGAAAAATTAATTTTAAAATGAATCAATAAACTAACGACATACGTAAGTATGTACCCACCTTAACTACATAAATATCGGTCAACCGTATTACATAGTTTGAATTTGAATAGTTAAAACTAGCATGGACTCGCATACTTGGTATGCCATCCATTAATCGATCATCTATTGGTGATTTTACGCTGAAAATAATGAATAAGAAGAACATAAGTTTTAACACATATTATTAAACATTTTTAATCGATCTACCCAATATTAAAATCTTTGTCGTTGTCCACCCATTTAAGACATACAATTTCTGTATGTTGATCATCAGCATCTACTGGGCCACAGGTGATAGTGACATTGGTTTGATTTTTTAAGGAATTGCGTACCTCTTCCATTTTTGAGGGTAAAATTTGCACCATTAGACCATCTTCGACAATACTGCATTTTCCAGATAAGCCACTAGTAGTTTTAAGGGATTCATTTAGCACAAAAAAGCTTGCTCCAGTAACTAACAATTAAAAAATATTCAAAACCTATTACATACTGCAAAATTGAAGTTACACTGAATACCTTTTCGTGGCTGTCCTTGTATGTTTATTGCTTGTGTGGAATAGGCGTACATTTCAGTGTGATCGTCGTTAACATTTTGCATGCAAACTAAATGACCATCGGCCGATTTGGAAAAATTGCCACCGAATGCTAAAATATGATCGCTTGAATTGTTTATAGCTTTAATAACGTCTTCTAAACGATTTTTTGGTATCACCACTGTTGTTTGACGGTCTTCCATATGAATATACATTCCTCGTATAAACGGCAATGTATACGAGTAGTTGCGAAAATCCTGAAATGACAGTTTAATTGTATGTATTTTACCTGAATTCGTGTAAAGTACTTACAGCCAAAAAGTTAATTATGGTCTGTGCAATTTCAGCATAAACGGAATCTCTATTGACCATCGAAACGTGTGGACAAGGATAGTAGCGATATTGGGCGCCCAATCGTAACATTAAACGTAAGGGAAAAACTTTCGCCCATGGTACTTCGTAACGATGTATAAGTATGCCAATTAGGTATGGATTTTCGGGCTGAATAACATCTTGCATACATTGAAATGTGGGTCGTATGAAAATAAATCCGCCATAATTACGAGATCCTAAGAAATTAGTTTGTTGTGGGCTGGTATGGCTTAAGTCTTGAATGGGATTTCCAGATTCGGCGTTATTAAAAATTTCATTTAAATGAACGAATATGTCTTTAGGTATCAATTGGCAATCTGATACGTCTTCTTTTGATGCTGGTGGTTCAAATTCCAACAAGACAACAATTTCATCGTTTCCCACATGATGCATACCGTTTGTAGTAAAATTAATGACTGTACGATTTAGGCAACATTTCACTAAATTGGAAATTCATAGTTTTTTTTT
>NDXZ01083262.1:1293-11804 GCA_003055125.1 Paykullia maculata | reverse complement strand
TAATCACAAAACAATCTTCCAAATGCTATGTGGGGTGGGATATTTCTTGTATACGTATATATATGTATGTGTATTTGTTTAAATTTGTATACACTCAAAAAATTATTCAAGTAAAATTAACTGAAATTGTAACTTAAATCAAATAGATATTTATTTAAAAACCGACCAGCTAGTTTTTCATTTTAATTACCAAGGCAATTCGTTTAAGTTTAAACACTAAAAAATTAACTTATAAGATTTTTGAAAATAACCAGCCTTTTTGTTGGTTTGCAATGCCAGAAAAAATTTACCACAATTTAGTAAAAACATAACTAACTTTGCAGTTATTTATACAATTTTATTACTGACTTGCATCATAGTGAATATTTTTTGTTTTTGTTTTTTTATTACACCATTTTTTGTTTGTTTTTATTTTTACTTACGGTTTCATCATTTGCACTCTTTGATCAGTATTTTGAATGTCGGTGTTGGTGTAATTGTAGTTTTTTTAGAACACAAACATTTACAAAGCTAAACGGTATTTAATTACAATTTTTTAATAAATGTTTTTTCTATTACCAACTTTAATTTGTTTTAAGACAATTATTTTTGGTTTTCTTCTGGCTCAAGTTAATTTTTTCAAATTTCTAAGAAATTTTATTTTTTATTGTGAATGAATGAATAACAATTTTTAAAAAGTAAGTTTTTGCCGACACTAGCTGAGCGGAATGCATTTTCGAAACCAGCTACGGATTTCATCATCATCACTCTTTGATCGGAGATTAGTGTTGGATGTTAATATCATCTATTTAACTCACAGTATATTAGGAAATATGGTATGGTGATTGCTTGTCGCCTATACATATTCATATATTCTAACACTTAATGAGTGAGAACGAAGTTTACTACAACAACTATTTTCTACTTTTCAATTATATTATCATTCTTTAGTATCACTAGTCTTATCCTGCTCTAGCTATCAGTTAGATCGCATGAAAAAAGTTGATTGTTTTCAACAATCTTTTTTGTTTTTAATCATTATCCTTTGTTTGGTCAGTATTCAACATTATTTAATTGTTGTTTTACGTTTTAATAAAAATTAACTGATAATTTTAGCTGCGATTGAAAATCAGTATACGACCAGTTAACAAATATTTTACTTTGCATTTTGACTTGTTTTTCATTTAAAAATAACTACAAACAGTTACTGTTATAATATTCTGAGTGTATGTATGTATCTAGGTGTTTATTTATGCATTTGTTTTTTGTATATGTGTGTGTTTTTTTGTTTGTTTATTTACTTTTTCGTTATAAGGTATTTAAAGCCATATTAAATGTTCTTAAACATAAAACACCGGGGATATTTACGTCAAAGGCATTTTCAAACGTGACCAGAATTCACAAACATCTTCAGGATTTCCCAGCTTATTTTTAGTGTATTTGTTATTTTGGGCGTTTATTTTTTATAGGAACCAACAAAAAAAAAATAGAAAAATTTCGTATGCAAGACAGGTGCTTACAGGCAGCATTAAAGATAAGTGGAACGTTTATTTATTAGTTTTATTTTAGGCTATTTTCTAGTTAACCTTAAAAAAAATTGTAGCCTTTGCTAAAGGTTAAAGGTTTTTAAAAAATTCTTTAAAACAAAAAGAAAGCTGTAAGAGAGAACAAAATAGCAAAATAAAAAAACTGGCAAATGTTTCTAATGTTTAATTAAGTATTAATGAATATTCTATTGATTTTTTTGCTCGCATTTTTACAAATACTAAAGCATACCAGCATCCTTTTAACATATGTTACAAATACTTAACATAAGAATTGCCTTTAGAGAAAAAACAATATAAAAAATAAAAATTTATAAAACTATTTAAATATGTGCTGTTATGTGTATCCCTTTTTGTAAGAAAACAAACAATACCGCAACACATATGCAGCAAATAAGCTTAACTTTTAAAACAAACTTTTCTTGCTTCTCTTTTTAACCGTTACTCTGCTGAACTTTTTGTTGCCTTTAAAAAAAAAAACTTTCATTGTTTTTTTTAACTCAGTCTCTCTTATACTTTTATACAAGCATGAGTGTTTGTGTGCGTGTTCGTTAGTTCACTTTTGCTTAAACTTGGTTTTTTTCCTTTTTAAGCTAAAATGTTCTAGTTGTTTTCTTAAAAACGAAAACAGAGTAGAAGAGTAAAGGAAAAAGGAAAATATAAGAAGGGATTTTAAGTTTTAGTTGCATGTGTGTATAACCGCGTAACGGCAACAGCTGTGCCACATTTGCTTATCTTACAAATAACACTCTTAAAATGTACATACTAACACATGCATATATATACAAATGTCTAATCATTTCAGCACACACATACACACACACATAAAGTTTTTCCTTCTGCTTGTTTACAACATACACATAAACAATTTATATTTCTTTTTTTTTGCAAGAAAATTTCAACATCTCAGTATGTTGATCTTGCATTAACAAACATATTTTAACTCATTCCTTTAGTCATATCTACAAATGTGAACATGTATTGAATTTTATACATAAATATTTTAAATTTCTTGTATGTTTTTACTTCTGATACCTTCTAGTTGGTTTTGTTCAAACATTTGTTACATTTCGATAAAATTGTGTTTTCATAATAATATAAGTAAAATAAAACAGACGTCATATGTATTTAAAAAAAATACTGGTTAATAGAAGTCTCAAGGCATAAAATTTAAATATTATTTTAAATATATATGGGTCATTTCAATTCAAGTGGACCAACTTGAAAAATCGATTCGGATGAAATTTGCACCATAGTTAGTCCTATTGAATAGTAGTTTAGATACAATTTTTTAACAAGATCGGTCAAGAACTGATTTCTTTCTATATTTCATCATTTCATCTCTGATTTCATCATTTTTATAAGTGGATAGCATTCTTTACCACGATTATCGAATTTTGAAATTTCAATAGTTTTTTGCGCCAAAAAAACTTGAACTTAACTATTTTACATGGTTAAGCCTAAATCTATTAGCAAAAAAAAGCCATTATATCTATATTTCGCTAACCCTTGTACTCTCTAGTGCAAATATTATGGTTGAAATATATTTTTATCTCCTTATCTATACACTTAGATTCGCCGGTAAATTATCTAACTGGCTAAGAAGAAGATATTGTTTAATTTCCTTTAAATTTCTCTACGTTGCCTTTGGTGCTATAAAAACAGATTTTATTATACTTTGGTGTAGTTTTTGTAAATATCACAAACAAAAAAACTGGATTAATTGTCTGTTTTTTGTTGGGGTCCTGGAACGAATTTCATTAAATTTTCTATGGCTAGTTTCTAAAAGAATATTTAAGGTCAGATACAGGATAACGCTTAGATACAGGATTATGTGTTTCAAAAAATTTTAAGCCCATACACATTATCTTTAGCCAAAGGAAAAAAAAAAAATAAAAAAGAACATGAAAAATTATGTGTTCTGTCTGACTGCGATTATCTGTGCAACATTTGTCATAAGTTAAGCATATAAAACTACATTTGTTTTATCTCGCCTTTTCCTCTTTCCACTGTCTTTGACTTGTTTTTTGTTTGCTATTCCGCGTGTCTGCAGGAAATTTATTACAGTTTGCAAAGCAAAAGAATGTACACGAAAAAGTGTGTGTTTTTTTTTTATAAAATTATTTAATATGACAATTATTTTATCCAATTTATCAAATTTTTAAAATGAATTATTTCTCATTATTTATTATATATCTCTAAACAAAATTCACAAAATGCATTTATTTCTTGTATTTTTTAAATAATTTGATTAAGATTTATAAAAATTGTTAACCTTTGCTCCATGTTTTTATGTCAGCAAAAGTTTTAATTTCTTTTTAGTTTTATGTAATTAATTTTATTAGCTTAGCTTATTCACTTTAGATTAGGTTCTCCTCACTCGTTTCCCGTTGCTTCTAAACAAGGTCGTTTTTTTTTACATTTCGTAATTGTTGTACATGTCAAAGTTAAAAGTTTTATGGTTTAATTTCATATACATACGTACAGACATTAGACTGGCTCAATTTATAAGAAAAAATTATTTGTTTTGCTATTCTCTCAAAATATATATTGATTACCAGAGGAGGTTTTCCAAAATATTATGGGTCCATTAATGTTCAGTCACAATATTTTTCAAGTAGTTTAATTTTAAAATTTTAATAGTTTTGTAAAATAAGTTATCAAATATGGAATATAATTTAAAAGCTTTTTGAAGCCAATGACGTGATAATGTCACTTAACCAACAATCAATACAGAATGTTTGAAGGGCCAATACAAAAATGTATTTTTTCTGTGTTGGTTTAATAAGAAGAATGCTTTCCTTACACTTGTTGTGCTCATTTTTTACCTGCCAAAATTACAGAAAAAAACATAAAAAATTAAAACAATATTTCTAAGGCTCATTCCAAAACAGTTTACCTAAAAAAATTCCTCTATGCCTGCATGAGTTGACATTTGGCACACATATACTATTAGTAATAGTTTTTCCCTACTTGTTTGCTGGTGCGCATACTGAGACATATACGTGCACTTTTATGTTACATGTGTGTGTACATATATGCCCGTACCAATACATTTGTAGATGTTGTATATGCTATAAATGTAGCAGCACTACTACCATCAGCTTAAATATACAATTAACGTTTTAATTATATTTTTTGTCGATTTATATAAACGTAAAAGGGAAGAGTGAAAAAGTCCCCTACAGATTTTGATGAAATAATAACACTGTCAACTTTTAAAGTACTCTTGCACCTCCAGTTGGAATATATTTATTAGTTTAATAACACTCATACTTGGTAGGGTTTAAAATATGATCGATTTTGCATAGTTATGCTAACATGGCAACACTGTTGATGAACGACCGAAAAACGGATGTTTGATTTGTTGAGTTGCGGATTTTAAGAGCTGGGTCATGAAAGCAGTGTTAAGGCCAACAAAATAGTTTGGTTGCCACCTTGTCGACCCATCCGCAAGAGTCTTCTTTGCTTCATTAATGGTCAAGCCTAAAAGGTGCAAGTAAATTGTTTTTAACTAATTTTCTATATACAAAAAAATCAGCAAACATTTTTTATGTAGTAAAAGTAAAAAACCAGTAAGTAGAATTTGTAAGTTTCTTCTATATTTAATTAAATAAAAAATCTTAAATATGTTGATTTAATCTTTAGAAGTGCTAAAGTTACTGTTGTGAATGTTATGTCATATATATTTTTGGTATTTGCCACCAATGGTGTCTGCCATAGCTACCTACTGCCATGCTTAATGTGTATGTGAGTTACCTAATTGTAAAATCAACACAAAACATACGACTCTACCTACAAACCACATTTCATATAGTGTAAGCTACAATAAAAACAAAAATATGCACTCCAAGTAACATGGCCTTAAGATTATATGTAGGAAATTAAGAAATGCTTTCTCTTTGTAAAGATTAAGTTAAATCTTGCTGTAATATTTTTTTTGGGTGACACTAAAAGAATATAACGAAGGAAAAAACTAAAATTACAAGGAAAATTGTAAAATGTGTATTTAGCTTGTATGTATGTATGTCGGTATATAGAACTATTTAAACATTACTTAGAGATACATACACATATACCAACACACATACATATGTAATATTATACTGTGAAACATAACAACGTTTTTAACTGGGTTTCCCTGTTTGTATGTTTTAGTTTTGTTGTTGTTGTTGTTGTTGTTTTTTTTCTTCTTTATGAAGTTGCATGTGATGCCATTTTATTTTACTTATTTTGCTATGTGAGATGTTGGCATGTTTGCATAAACATTTACATATGTGTTTGTGTAGAAGTAGAAATCTACAGCAGCGCACTACCAAACTTTAATTGCTTTATTATGTTGTGCGCTGTTTGCGCTGCAGGTTATGCTGTTATCAGTTGTTTTTGGTAACTCACATGCAGAGATGCACATACAATCATAATGAAGAGAATCAGGAAAATTAACATCTATAAATGTAACCAGCTAAGTTAAGAGTTAAAAATATTTTTTCATAAAATAGAAATCTAAAAATAACTTTAATTAGAAAAAAAATAGTTTAAAATTCCTAAAATAATATTTAATAAATTGTGTTCGCATGTGTTTTGTTCGCATTTATCTCTCTATTTAGTCATATATGACTATTTTACACACAAAAAACACATACATACATACGTAAATATCTAACAACATAAACTTACACACTTATTTACACATTCTACACAACACACACTTGCACTTACAATACACCAGAGTACTTTTTCTGTTGACTTTGGCGGTTATTAATTGTGTGAACATCCACACATGTGTTGTATTTTTATTATGAGTTAAATACAGCGAGAGCAATGGCAAAAGCAGGTTTTCGTAAAACAATTTAGACATTAAATTGGAGGGGGGCAAAGTAAACGTTGTTACAAGAGTGCAAATGAGTGTATGTGTGGGTGTGTATGTTAAAATATTGTTGTGTAGTAAAGTTTGAGTTTATGATTACGTGTAAATGGTTTTTAATTTGTTATTATCATTTTTGTTGTAAAATTAAGGATAAACAAAGTAAAATTCTAAAACATGATGAAAAATAAATTAAATATTATAAGAGATTTTGCATTTATATTTTTAAATATGGTTAAAGACTTTAATAGTTTTATTGCTTTATACGATTTTTTTTGTAAATTAATTCAAGCAAAACTAGTCACTTTTCATTTGTTTACGAAGGCGAAGGCAATACTTTTGCTCTGCAAAATCAGTGATTTTTCCGCTGTTTCCTTTTTACGCTCTTTGCAAAAATATATAAAAATAAAAATGTATTTATTACATATTTTTTATTTTATTTTTTGTAAAAAAACAAAAAAGATTTTACAAACAATTGCCCTTAAGCTTTTACAGGGGATAGACTGGAGAATAACAAAAGCCAACAACCAACTTACACTTGAGGGCATACAGGAAATTGGCCACACACTAAATTGCACTTTGGCTCACCGGTATGAAACTGAAACAAACACATATACATTTATATGAAAACTTTTTTACATACATACATAAACAAGCAAACAACACAGCGTAAAACAAAATGTAAAAAAATATTCTGTGTAATAAAAAAAAAAACAAAAAAAAAAAAACTCGAGGCTTTAAACACAGCCACCAACACCTAAAAACAAAAACAATAAACTTCAAGAAAAAAAAAACAAAAAAGTATCAAAAGAGAATTTAGCTGTAAGAATACATTTATACGAGGGTAATGTAAAATATTTTCTTTTTTGTAAATTGTTTTTTACAAAAGCGAAAATTATTTATTAATGAAAGCAATCCTGGTAATTGGTGCAAAACTGCGAAAAACCGGTTATTTGCTTCACTTATACAAATATGTAGAACCAAAAATTAGTGCAAAACACTTTTGTAAAAGTTTTTCATTCCAAAAAGGTGAATACTTGAGTTGAAACAAACAGCTAAGCCCTAAACAGCTTGGTAATGCTAATTTATTTTAAATTTATTATATTATAATAAATATTATATGAAAGTTTTAGAGTTTAAGACGCATTTAAGCAATGTAAGGAATACCGCAAATATGTTATTGTTTTTAAATATCACAAAACTTATCTGTTAGCATACATTTGTTATGCGCTTAGTAAAAGACACACAATAGCTTTTTAGCAAGAATTAAATGCATACTTGCAAATATTTTACCAAGAGTGAGGAGGGCATATGTTGCACTTAATAGCAAATTAAATGTTTTTTTTTAATTTAAATTTAATCAAACTTAAAAAAGTGCCCTAAAGAAAATGTTCTTAAACGTTGATCACCAAAAGTTGTAACAAAGGATGTCTTTGAGCTTTAAATACGTAAGAAGCAATAAGTGTAAGTCCTAGATTTATCAAAGCATATTGCTGAGTAAAATTACATTGCCCTCTTGCCATCTTTTGTAATCCTTTTGTATGTTATATCATTTAAGCATTTGTTGTTATATTATTAACTAAATTGTTTAACAAATACGTGATTTGGGTGGCCTAACTAATGGCAAACTAAGAGCTGTAAATAAAATATCATTGGCTTAGCCATTGCCATTACTTAACTAATGATAATGAATTATTGCAATTGCAATTATTTTAAACAAATTTTAAGCTAAAACAAACAAGATAGTTGATTAAGTGGCATCTTTGTATGTCACTTATATATAAACAAATTTTGGTATTAAAATTCAGAAAAATCTCGACAAATTTTTTTCTGCAAACTAGTCCGTAAACTTTGTATTTAAATTTTAAAGCACTACTCTGCCACCCACCCTACACTCTAACTGACATAAAAAAAAACATTTATATCAACACACGGAAATACACAAAAACATACACATAAACAAAATTAATGTCTTGGCACTTGTGAAATCGTTGAAGAATAACAACATTGTAAGGATAAAAACAAAAACCTACAAACACTCACAAGCAAACAAACGAAATAGCAGCAACTAAATGCACATACATTGATATAAAAAGTTGTATTCAGTAAACAGACAAAAAACAAAAAACAACAGCAGCAGCAACAAAATATTGCCATGCTGGACTATTAAGTATGTTCATGTATGTTATGTATATATATGTATGTATGTGTGTGTATTTAAGTATGATACAAAGTTGCATTTTGCAGACTTTACCCAGTCTGATTATGTTTAGAGAGCGGCACATGTAACGGAAACGGATGCTCAAACACATTCAAGCATACAATTACACATAAACGCACAAACCAACAAACACATTTGTTCTTAGCACATAAATTTGTATGCAATTTAAATGTATTCTACCGCTTTTTGTTTTTATTTCTTTCTTTTTTTTTCTTTGTTTTGTTTACTATAAACACAGGCCAACATAAAGAAAGCAAAAAGAATCCTGTGTGTTGAATGTAATTTATTTTTTTCCCTTTGTTTTGTTTGGCCAACATGATGAAGTTTTCTTCTAAGATCTATTTGTTTATTTCCTTTTGCTGCAGTAAAGTGTAATATATGTTTAGAAAAATATTAAGCAGCATTTGTATAGAAAGTGAAAATTAAAGGGAGACTTTTAACTGCAGATAGATTTAGTTTTTATATAAAAAAAGATAAACAAAAAATTGTATAAAGAAATAGGTAGAGGGCAAAGTCTGTAATAGAAAAGAAAGTCAACAATATTTTCATTAAGGGTTGGCTTTCAGCTATGTTTTTTACTTGAAGATGATCAAAGAAATTTTAAAACAGTTAAAAAATTGGATATGAATAAGGGGCAAAAATAAAGAAAACTTTAACTGATGTAAAAATAGGCTATTTACATGTTTAGAAAAATGGTTTCTTTTTTAAACAAAGATAAAATTTTGAAAGAGGTTTTTTAATTATAATTTTTTCAATAATTTTTTCTATAAATATCTCTTAGAAAAATTAAAATTGGCTTATTCAGCTGCTTACCAAGGACCTTTATTGTGCCGTGGGATTAAATTACCATTAGCCCTTGTTATGGGTTGTTCTTCGAGCTGCATATGGATGCTGTGATTAATATCCAAATCGAGGCAAGAAAATATTTAATAAAAGGTTGATGCTTGTCGTTATACAAAGACTTTAAACAATTAAATATTCCTTAAAGTTGCTTTTGCCTTGCAATTTTATCTATCATGGACGTATTTCAGTCTAATAAATATAGCAAATGGAATATTACACGTTTTTGCAAAATTATTAAAATTTTTTTTTTTAATTTACACAAACTTGCTACTGTAAACGAATTATTAAAGAAAACTCCCTTTAGTTAATCTATGAAATACTTTACTCAAAAATTCTTATGCTTTTCTTTTAATCAGTCAAAATAAAATTTTGCCATTAATTTTTGTATGCGGCCAACCACGTTATTTTCATCCTGTTTATTTCGCCTGCTCATAATAATCACTTTTTCCAGCAAAACAGAACATGCAAAAAATATTTTTTTCTTGTAACTTATAACAATAGTCATGTTAATCTATAATTTGTCTCCGTTTTCTTAACAGTCATTTTTATTTGTTGTCTTCATTAAAAAAACATAGTTGTTGCACCGAATCGTACACATCTACCGCTTGTTTAAAACTGTCATATATTTGACTGACTACTGACTTATCATGTTTGAGGGATTAAAAACAACAAGATGAATATTTGTGTTTATTTTTTTTTTTACTAAAAGATATTTTCAACATTAAAAAAGCAAGAAGCAGCAGCAATATTAATTCATGCTTCTTTAATGGTGGCAAAAAATAAATGCTTGCGTTAAAAAAAGGAGTAGTAGAATGAGTATAATAAAAGATATGAAATTATCACAATATTATGCGCATCATCCATGTCATCATTGTCATTGTCATGCTGACTTGCATGCAACGATGTCATCATCAACGTCAACATCATCACACCATTTGTAATAGCAAATAATGAAATAGACAACAACAGCAACAACAACAACATAAATAATACTTGTTGATGACAAAAAATAAAAATAAAAATAGAGTAAGAAATTAATTTTTTTCTTTACGTGATTTTT
>NDXZ01083250.1:0-13830 GCA_003055125.1 Paykullia maculata | reverse complement strand
TGTCGTTTTCTAAGATCCTTTCGGTGCACAGGAGAAGAAAACAATTTTGAAAATGTTTCTTTTATTGTGCACTCACTAACACACACACACACACACACACAAACACACTCAGTTACTGCTCCAACAGCCTGCAGTTGACAATAGCATATATAATTGGCATACGCTGGTTTATTGGTGTTGTTTTGTGGCAATTGTTTTTTTTTTTATTATTTTTTATTTAATGCACATGTGGCAGCAATAATGACGCACACTTGTCAAACTTATTCCACTGAGGAGTTGATGATGTGTTTTCAAATTGATTAGTATTTGTTTATAATTATAAGAATTCAAATGATGAACTATGAATTTAAGATGCTGTTAAAGATTATTTTTATTAAAATAACACTTTAAAGAATTGAATACATTTTTTTGGGATAATTAAGGAATAATGAAACCTTTTTTAGAAAGATTTTATCTTAATGTTGTAGCAGAGCCCCGGTTGTGATTAATATTAGTTTTATGTTTAAAAGCAAAGTCATCTTTTTTTTTTTGGTTTAAAAAAGTATTATGGAAAAATATAAAATAATTATAGAAGTATCAGGTCAGTTCTGTTACCTGTTTATAGAGACTACATTAATTTTAATAACGTTTTAGAAAACATTTTTAATGGCATTAAAGACGCTCCTTAACATTAAATAAATTTTTTGTTTTCTTGTTTTCTCAGTAAATTATTTATATCACCATCTTTGTTTCATATGGTAACGTCCAGCCTAAACCACATATCTCCAGTATTTATGTCTAAAGTTAGTAATCATGTCTCTGTACCACTTGATGTTGTAGTTATATAACATTCAAATTATTTCATTCTACCGATCCGATCCACAAAGCATAACAAACAGTAACTTTTCCTGGATTTTCTTTAAATAAATTTTAGAACATTTTCTGCTTTCAACTCAAATTTTAAACCAATTTAAAGCCCTCCCCCCTCCTTTTTAACAAGACATTTAAATGTTAATATAAATCGTGGTCTGGTTAGATGGTTGTCGTTGTCATTGTCGTTGGTAATATAATTGCTGTTGTAGGAGTTGATATCGTTAACAATGTCACTCACTTACACGCCTTTACTTACAATATTTTATGATGACAATAACAACAACAATAAAAGCAAATATTTTAAAGATAAGCTTCATGTTTTGTCGTTCTACAACTCTGGTAGATTAAAAGAAAATTTATATAAATATGTTTGTTTGTATTTGTAAAGGTATCACTAAATATATACAACACAAAATAATACTAATATAATTTTGAAAGAAGAAGAGGAGAAGAAAATTGTATGTGAATTGAAAAAAGTCATCGTCTTTTTTTTTAACCGGCAAAAGATTATGTGGTTTTCTTTATTTGTTTTGATTCTAATGTAAAAATGAGGAAAAAAACGAAGAATAAACATCTTAAGCCTGTAAGTAGAAAGAAAAATATTAACAACAACCACTTCTCTATAGTGAAACCAGTATCAACATTTACAATAGCAACAACAACAGCAAAAATGATAATAAAAAGTTTAATAAGAACATAAAATCAAGGTATTTGTTATGCTTATTTTCTTAACATGATGCAGAAAAGACACACACACTCGTACACACATACAACAATAAACAAGTTCATATTTGAGCACACACATACAAACATACGAAAATTAACTCAAACGTTTTCATTTGGTTTTGAAAATAAGACAGTGGTTTTATTATTTATTTAAAATTTATTGTAGATTTGAAAATTAATTTCGTGCATAGGTTTTAGTCTGTCATTAATTTTAATTTTTATTAATTTTAGTTTAAAATTTGCCATTTGATATAAAATTAAGGTTAATATATAAAGCAAATTGCAATTTTTCCACTGTGTCTTCCTATTGTAGCTGTTTGTCTTTCGTTATTGCTGTTAAGCAGTTATCATTTAGAATGTCTACTTAGAAATATATAAGCACAAACCGCAAAGGAGTAGCTGAGAAACAAAGTTATATTCTTAACAGATACTTCGTACTTAGTCACTTACGATTACATGTTGGAAATTTCGTTTGTTTATTATTTTTTTAAAAAAGAAAAATTCTTAGAACTAAGCATACTTTTAGGCTGCACGTACATGTTGTATGTTTTTGGATTGAGAAAAATTTCACAAAACATATATAAAATTTTATTAGGCAAAAGAAGCAACAAAATAAATAAACAAAATCACAAAAAATATATTTAACAAGTACAATTTAATGTATTTAATTAGTTTTTTTTTAAGTAAATAACTAATAAAACAGGTTAACAGATATTCTTTCCTAAGCATACATACATATGTATATTATTATATAATTTGGGAATGTTTAAAATGTTAAAAAAATAATTTTTAGCTTTTTAGGCATAAGCTCTTAATAAAATATTTTTTTTTTAACATTTGAAGCACAGAAAGAAGTATTACAATTTAATTTTTACAACTTTGTTACGTCACAAAAGTACTGTCACTAGGCTGGTATAAGTTTATCGGCATCATACTCTAGTCCAGACAACTAATCTTAAGTGATTTAGATGATTAAAAAAAGGCGATTTCAATGATCATGTTAAAGTGTGTCCTGACCAGCCGAAATAGTTTAAAGATGAATAATTGGAGACTTTGGCAAATCCTATGACAAATCAAGTAGGGCTTGCAGAATCAGTTAAAGAAGATAAAAACAAAATGTTTTAAATATATTTAAAGATACATGAATATATGCAAATGCAAGAAAATTGAGTGCCATGCGAACTGAAGGCAAACCGAAGTCGTTCTGGATCGACCAACTATGAACATCGACATTAATGCTGAATACTCATGGCAATTCTCCGCAATTAATGGGATAAGAAATGAAAAATCTGTACTAAATGCAATCCATCTGCATTTAACGAAAAAATGTTCAAATTATGCAACTAGACACGAGTATTTTTCATGTTGCGTGACCGCTTAAAAACTATACGGAAAATAGTGGATAGGAAGTTTGTCCCTACCCCTAGTAAGTCTAAGGCACTATCTCTTCTAAATGCTATGTGTTTCATTTGATGCAGAATTTTCTAGCTGGAATAGACTTCACTTCAGAACAAAATGCTGAAAATTATTTTGATTCCTTTCTGGCATTAAAAAAATTAAAATTAAAAAATACACTGCATCTTTATCTTTAAAAATAAAAATTAACGATTAATTAAAAAAAATAATCACATGCTTAACCTTCTAACCGGCAAGACCGTACACAGAGGGAAAAAACCGTTCGAAAAACACCGAAATTGACACTATCCGTTGTCAAAAGTGAGCTATGCACGTTTTTTCTTGATTTGACAACGGATGATGTCATTTTTCTAAGAACACCTGGTTCTTATTTCAACAACAGCCGTTCATGTTTTGACAACGCTTCGTTCTTATTTCGACAACAGCCATTCTTGTTTTGACAACGCTTCGTTCTTATTTCGATTATGAACTTTCTTAAGTGATGAAAAGGTTGTTCACAATTTGACAACGTCTGGTATTTTTAGATTTTCGTTCTCGATTTGACAACATTTCGTTCTTGATTTGACAACATTTGGTATTTTTTATCGTTTTGTTCTTAGTTTGACAACATTTGGTTTTAGATTTGTAAACGGATTTTCTTGATATGGTGAGAACGCTTCGTTCACAATTTGACACCAGCCTTGCATAATTTTAGAACGTCTTTTTTCCCTCTGTGTAAAAATTACCAGATGCGGCTAATATTTTTTTTCAAGTAATTATAGTGAAAATAATGATAAGTTCAAATTTTCTCCTAAAAAAGAAAAAACTTTTTGAGTGAACGCCAGGTAAAAAATAGTGATGACCGCCTGAAGACGGTCTTGCCGGTTTGCATGTAATAAGACATCACAGGTTATTTTTAACTAAAATAAAAGTTTTATTGAGGTAAATATGGAAAAGAGTTATAATACATGTCATTTTACGATGGTGGTAGTCCCAGAAACAATTTTTTTCAATCTGACCACATAAATGCAGATCGCATTTAGAGCAGCGACTTGGGTGTCAGATTTCTTGCAATGTTTGCACCTTTTTTTGGCTTTTCTATCCACCCAAACAAGAAAATGATCGACACCATCAAAACGAACATTAACAACTTGATGAACAGCCCTTTTTCCAATACTTGATATGCCAGGCTATGAAAAAGGCTCGTCGATATTTTGAATGCATGATGGTCGCCCTGCAGAGCGTTTATTTGTAAAGGAAACAATTTCAGCAGCTATTTGCTCACAGAAAACTGGAAGCTGCAAAAGCAGTTCTTTATTCGACATATTATGGAAGCATTGGCCTTCTCGGCGTGCAAACTTTTATATAAAATGAATGCATTTGTAAAGGCCATATCAAGAAAATGATCAAATAACCAGATCATAATATTTCGAGTCTTAGCTCGAATATGGTAGCGACCCATAAGATCTACTCCACCCATGTGAACATTATATTCTCGGATGATTTGCGGGCAGCTAATTTCAATAAATCTTTTTTGCTTCAATAAATAAATAAATCTTTTTTGCTTCAATAAATAAATAAATCTTTTTTGCTTCCTATTATACCGTGGAGCTTTTGTTGGTTGTTCAACAGGACTGGTTATTCCAAATCGTTTAAAACCAACATATGTCTATGCCAGACGGACATAATTGTTATCCTTTCATAATATTGTATTCACATCGATTCCATTGATTGAGAACATGTATTCTACGCAAAATCATCTCTGCTTCTTGTTCATATCGCTTTCTGTCGGCAGCTTATATGCTGAAATACGATTGGCTATAAATACAAAATTGAATCATGATCAGCAAAAAATATAACAAACAAAATCAAGTACCTCTGACTGTGCCTGATTATAGATAACAAACGACTTCTCAAAAGGTGTTAGGAAGAACAACAAGTGTAAAACAAACTTATATAAAGATGTTTTTGACTCTTTCAAAGCGATACAATTTATAACTAAGCGTTTGAGCCCAAAAATCGAAGACCGTCTAGAGACGGTCTTGCCGGTTAGAGGGTTAATAAGTTCATTTTTAATATTTTAAATTCTTAAAAACAAAATTTTTTAGTTTTTGTTTATAAGCATATTCCAATATTAATTTTATTTATGATATTTGCAAAAACTTTGTTTGATATATTCAATTATTAAATAGTCATTCGTTTTACTTTAATATATTTTAAGGATGTCTTTAAATATTTCTTAGAATTATTTGTTTGCATTTTTTTTTTATTGTAAATATATATTTCAATTTCCTGAATTTATATTTGTTTGCTTTAAATACTTTGAACTTTATCTTCTGGTAGTTTTTTTCTAAGTGAATCTAGCAATAAAATGAAAACATTTAAAAGCAATTTAAATATTAAGTTAAAGAAATAATGTCTAGTACTTCTGCGCTACTATCTGCAGATAAAAATGCATGTTTGTATGTTTTATTTCATGTGTGTAATATATGCAATAAAATCATTCCTGAAAGTATGCAAATACGTTTTTCATCTTTTTATATATAAAATACAAAATAAAAAAAAATTAAATGTTAAGAGTGTTCACATGCTGGTACATCAAATATATGTATATACATACATACATATGTATATGCATTTGATTCTGCTATTACGCTTTTATAAGTGAGTAAATACATACATCTGGGTATTTCCTTTTGCTGTTTATTTGCTGCATAGAAGCAAGTGTATCTTTATATTCATATTTATTTATATACACGTATATGTAAAACCCCGATTTCATATGCAAAGCGTATAAAGCAAGAATGAACTTGATGCGGCGCGAAAAACTGCACAAAATTGCAAATTGGCTTTTTTTAATTAAAAATATTTATTTTTACTTTTTTTAAAAATTCATTTGTTATTTGTTAAAGTTTTTAACTTAAAATTTTTCCTATTTCTGATATAACATTAACCGTTCAACAACAATTTGTGGTAAAAAGAAAAATCTTCAAAAATTTTTCTTAAAATAGGATTTTATTCAAAAGTTTAACAACAAAAGTAACAAAGTTGGGGTTTCGCAAGTTCCTTCAGGTAATCATTTTCTTAGGATTTCTATCATTTAAAGCTTTCCTAATTTGTACAGGTTGGTTGGAGCAACCGAAAGTCAAATAGTCCTTATCCTCCTGATAATGGTACCAGGGTACCCGTATATAAGTTTAAGCGTTTTGTATAGAAAAACTAAAGGTAAGCTTAAATTTTGTTTTTTATTTTATTAAGAATTAATAAATTTTAATATCTAACTTTGTACTGGTATCATTTCAAAAAGTAAATCTTGGGAAATTAACATTTTGTGCAGTGTGGAGCAATTATTTTGCTATGTGTGTTGCACATTGGGCGCTTACAGCCATCGCATATTTTGCGATCCGATTTTGAATCAATAGCCACCAAAGGTAGCAATGAGTTTTTAATGTTAGCCGACCAGTTTTATCTCGTTTTGATATTTCCAAAGGACCTGCACCGTCCAGCATCCTTAGGGATGGTTTCATTTGTCATTAGTTTGAGAGCTGCTCGGACGTTAGCGTATCGTTTTATATGATTGTCATTGGCTTTTTTCTCATATTTTCAGGTGTCAATTCCACGCCAAGTGATGTCAAAAAACAACGGCGAAAGCTTCGAGCTTTTTTGGCACTTTGATAAAGGCTAGAGAATATACAAAATGCACCTAAAGCAGCCACGTCGACCATATTAAAAAATGGGTCAAGAGCCATCTGTTTGTTTTACATTTAGTACTATATTTCGACACCATTTGGCCCATAACATATACTCCACCTTTTGTTTTATTGTAATAATAATTTATTTCTTCTTTACCGTTAAAAGCTAGCTCCCCCTGAGTATAATGCATTGTCGACAAAAAATAAACACTTTTCTTCTTCTTTGTAACAACAGAAAAAAGGGTCCCACTCTTACTGAAACCATATCGTCATGTTCCTATATTATCTGTTGGGTTTGTCCATAGCTCTTTAGGAAAGTAAGCTAGTTCATTTATTTTTGTAACTGTTTGATTTCACTTTTTATAATTTCTGTAAAAAACTCTTCAAAAACTCTTCTTTAGCAGTCATCACTTTAGTGAACTTGCGATGTGGTCCACCTACATAAGTAATAAAATTGCTGCTTATAACATATGTACATATGTTTGTATATAATACAACCCACAAAAAATATTTTGTGATTGAGTTTTGGCATTTGGTATCTCCTGGGTAAACCATTCAGTTTGGTCATTTGCTATACATTTTGTACACGAATACCCGGGTACCCATATCAAGAGTCTACGTACAAAAACGTTGTCAGTACGGTTAGGGTTAAATATAGCAAACCAAGGGCTAAAGTTAGTTCAGCTCTGCTCACCAAGCACGATATATTAGAAAGAAAAATAGCAACAAAACCGAAAAAGCAACAAAATATGTATAAAATTCAAATAAAACTATTAGACTTTAACAAAGCATACCTTTAGGCGTCTTCACACAAATAATAAGAAAAGAGAAAACCAACACATACATAAATAAAACACACATGAATTTTAAACAGTTTTTTCTAAAGCGTGAACATATTAATATTTTACCAACCAAAAAAAAAAGAAGAAACATATTTTAAATAAAAGATTTACGGTACAAAGAAAAGGAAGACGACAAAAGGCTAAAAGCTGGATATTTTACAAGATTTTTTTTTTCTTTTGTATTACGTTTTTAATTTTAAAAATTACACTAAATAATTATTATTAAAATAAAAAAGCAAAATAATATAAATGAGAAGAATTTTTCATACTTTAGAGTGGCAAAATTGTTGAATGCATCATTATTTATAGGAAAAAATTATTCATTAAAATAATATATAAAAAACATATGTGTATTCTTTTCATAAAGAAAATCACGCAAATGTTTGCATTTAATACCAGCTACTTTTCATTTATATAATAAACCACATGCATGCATACATTTATGCAACTACATAATCATTCATATGTGTATGTGTGTTCGTACTGCAATGCAAATTTCAGTTGCATATATGTAGACATTGAGACGCAGACTTTTGTATTTATTCTTACATCTGTATGGCTGCATTTTAAATGCCACATACCGACGACTGACATGTTTTAATGTGATTTACATTTTTTTTAAATTTTATTCTATATTTTTTTTTGTGATTTCGCTGAAATATAATCATTTTTTTGTTTATGCTTTTAAAAACGCTAAATGAATGAATAAATAATGTTGCTGTTTTATGTTTAATTTTATTTTAATTTTTTACATATGTAAGATTTTTTGTTGTCATTGTTGTAATGCAGTTGCTGCATTTTCTATTTAAAAAAATTCATTTCAAAAGTTTATTGCTCCTACGATGGTTTGGCTTTTGTCTATTTCTCTGTTTTAAATAGAAAAATGTTCTTTTCTTCGGTAAAAATTTTGTTGAAGCCAATGGTTTGCAGTCTTAAAGAAGATTTTATTTTTTTATTGTTAATGCTTAGAATTATATTTTACTTAAATTCTCAAAAATTTTTATTTCATGTCTAGAAACGAATACAATTTGTTTTAATATTTTATTCTATTAAATTCATATGTTTTTTTTAATTTCCGCGCTGACTTTAGTAATTTTTTTTTGGAATAAAAATTGTTCTAAAAAAAGAAACTTTTGGAGAAAAATGGATTTTGTGACATACTTTTTAAAAATATGCCGATACTGGCGTGTAAATCCACAAGGAAATAAAAAAAATATTTTCATTTAAAGAAAAAGTTTTTTAAAAATTAAAAAAAAAATTCTTTAAAAAAATTCATTTTACAAACCAAGATATTTTTGAAAAATTTTGTTTTGTTTATCATAATGCTTTTACTGTAAAAAAATATTTTTTTTCAATTTGAAAACTGAATTTGCAAACATTTTGTAGAAAAGCCAAACTTTTAAAAATATTCGAATAAAAGAAATTTTTCAAAATATTTTCTATACATTTTTTTTATATTTTCTATAATAGAAAAATACTTGTGTAATTTAAAAAATTTAGATTTCGTTCTTTTCAAAATAGATTTAGTGCTTTTAACATTTGAAATAGCTCGACTTTTAGCTTGTTTAATAAGAAAAAACGCTAAAATAGCGCCTGTTATGTTTTTTATGTAGCACTTTTGGAGTAAATATTATGACATCTTTTGACCCCTTGAAGTATAAAAACTTGCACATTTTTTGTTAATAGACATACAATAGTTAAGTAGCATAAATTGAATTGTTTGTATTTTAAGGCACATTTTGGACGTTTTTTAAATTAGTCCTTGTTGCGTTTGGGTTGAAAAAGAGTGACTTTGTTGAAACAAAAAAAATTTTTTACAAAGTATGTACTTTTTTTAATAAAGGATTAAAAAAATACTACAAGGTGGGCCAAAAGAAGTCATCCGACAGCAAATGGCGGCCAATGTCAAATGTTTGGACATATGTGAACTAGACAGATGTAGAATACAAGTGAACAAGCCATGGAGCGATACACTCCCCAAGAACGCGAAATAATCGTGTCTATTTTTTTGTGTAACAATTCGTTTGTCGGATGACTTCTTCTGGCCCGGATGACTTCTTTTGGCCCACCTTGTATATATAGAGGGTCTAAGTTAGTTACCTATTTTGTAATAATAAAAGATAAATTAAAATTTTCTCTAATAATCATATTTTATAAAATTGCACTTTGCGCTACATGGTTTTTTTTCATAAATTTTTGGTTTTTATATGAACACGTAATTTAAGAATTTGTAAACTTTTTTGCACTTTCTTCTGTTTTTATTGTTTTGTTCATTGTGTTGTCTTTATTTTAAATTCAAAAATAAAAAAGCCCCAACATTTTTTTAATGTAGATGTTGCGTAAAAGCAATAAGAAGCAGCACGTAACAAATACGAAACTTACGTGGCAAACATTAAAATCATCACCATAAATATAGAACAAGAAGAATAAAATCGCATATACTTTTTTTAATGCAAATACACACACACACAATTTCCTTTTACTAGAGGAAAAAAACATACATATATGCATACATTTATATGATGCATGCTCAATCAAACTTTACACACGTACACTCACACACTTCTACCGATATTCTTATTTCATAGAGGCATGTTCACCTAATACTCCCAGTAGCAAGCGTTTACATACGTACATACATACACCTGTATAGTATGCAAACACATGTGTTGAGCCATTGACAAGCCAGCAAAATAAATACAATAAATGCATGTGTGTGTGTATGTTGAAATTATACATAACCATACTCGATTCCTTGAATTTTTTAAAGAAATCTCAAAAGTACGTTACGTTTATAAGCCTCTCTCTTTTCTCTCTCTCTCTTCTCTATTATTATTTTCATGAATTCTTTTGTGACTTGTATTTTTCGATAAACAGTTATTATGAAACGTACTCAATCTATTTGTCTATTTTTTTCTTTTGGTAATGTTTATAAATGTATGTGTTTGTGCATTTATGAGAACATTATCACTCTAGCATGCTGGGTCGTACGTATTTGTTGAAGGGTTTAGCTAAATAGTAGTGGGAGTCGGAAAGCATATGATATTTGTCAAGAATAAATGGTAAAAATAAAGATAAACAAAAGAAAGAAATCAAATTGAAGCAGGTGCAAATTCCTACGTGATTTGTTGCAAGAATTATTAGTAAAGAATTGTATTTGTTTAAATAAAATTCTTAAATAAATGCAATTTAAAAGGGCCAAAAGTTGGGATTTCTATTTGAAAAAAAAAAATTATTTAATAATATTTTTTCCATAAAAAATTTGTAGGAAATTTTTCGTTGGTAGAAAAGTTTGATAAAAAACTGAAATTGAAATAAAAAATTAAACAAAAAGTTTTATAATAATTATTAAAAAAAAATTTCTCTGCATAAAAAATTATTATTTTAAAATTTCTTAATTTTATTTTAACGAAAAAATGGTTTTAGACTGCAACTATAAGTTTTCCCTATACATATTTCAAATACATTTCAACAGAAAGTTTTTGATAGGTTTTTTGATTTAAAAAGTATAAAAATTTTTTTGGTTTTATTCTGGCTCAAGTTCATTTTAAATTTCTTAGAAAGTTTTTGTTTTTTATTGTGATAATGATTGAATAATAATTTTTGAAAAGTAAGTTTTTGCTGACTCTAGTCGTGTGGAATGCATTTTCCAAACCGACTACGTTTTTCATCATCAGTACTCTTTGATCGGTGATTAGTGTTGGTTGTAAATATCACATATTTAACTCACAATTTATTGCTTGTCGACTATATTCATATTTAAAATGAACTTGAGCCAGAATAAAACCAAAAAATAGTTGTCTTTAAACAAATTAAAAATTGTAAAAAACATTTAAAGTTCTAATACCAAAAAATATTTCTAATTTTTTTCCAAAATATCTACAACTTTTTTTCTACAGTCAGTTTTTTAAATTCTTTTTTAAATTTTTACATAAAAAAAATATTTTTGTTTTAATTTTTAAACATATTTTCTTTTCCTATTTAAAAAGATGTTGAATTTAAAACAAATATTTGTTAAGAAAGTGTTTATTGATTTTTTCTATTTAAAAATTTTTATTTGATTTTCTATTTGTAGAATATTTTTGGTATTTTCGACCAAATTTTTATAAATAGATTTCTATCTTAAAGCATTTTTTTTGATTAATTGGCTTTTACTATTTCAATTTAAAAAATTCTGGGCCATTTTTTTATTCATAGAATTTGTTTTAGGTTTTTCGTTAACCAAAAAATTTCATAAGCTCTTTATTAATAGAAAATTTTCTACAAATTACGTTTTATTAAATAATTTCGTTTAATTAACTCTTTAAAGCAATTTCGGTGTATTTTTTTTATTAAAAAACATGTTATTACATTTTTCTCATTACAATTTTGTTTTCTAGAAGACTCCTTTAAAAAAAGAAGGCGTTTTGTTGTGTTCCTACCAAGAGAACATAAAAGCATTTCTTTTGTTTGTGCCACTTCACTACCATAAGTATTAATTAATTAAAGCTTATTATTTATAACCGAAACCATTGTGTTTTGTGTTGTAATAATATTTGCAATTTGCTTTTTTTTTGGTTAAAAAAATATAAATTAAACACTCTATATTAGCTACAAACAAAATTAGAACATGGCCAGTTTATGCAGTTTACAAAAGGGCGAATGAGTGAGAATGAGAGCAAATTCACAACAATTATTCTATTGCATACACTTAGGGGCATTAATTAAAAACAGATATTCAGCACTGTGCATTCATTTAATGCGTATGATGGTAATGATGATGATAATGTTTTTATTGTTATTGTTGGTAACAAACAATACAAAATACAATACATACTTAATATGTAGGACACACAAACAGACATATATATACATATATATAATGCATATGTATATTTAGGCAAATAAACATAGATTTACACAGGCGACATAAATTTATACGTTTTACAAATAGTTTTGAAAACTTTATTAGAAATAGCTTTAAGCCTTAAATTTACATAAAATTACGATGTAAATGAAATACATGATCTCTCTTCTACTCTACTTTTGTTATTAAAGTGCTGCTGTTGCTATTAACAGCGACTAACCGACAAGTATCCTTAATACTCATTTAAATGATTGTGTTGTACTTGTACTTGAAAATGAGCATAAGCGTTTAATGAATTATTTAATTTGTTTTTGATTTCTATTAAATTAACACTATTTTAACTTAAGGGTTTTTTTAATATAAAACAAGGACAATACATAGGAAAAGTCACATTCATACATATATGTATATTTGGTTATCCTGCAGTTCTTAAAAGAGCTCTAAGGCATTTAAAAGTATTTCGTTTTAAAACTTTAATGCAAAAGGAATTTGTATATTTTCTTTTAAAAGAAATGCTTCTACATTTTTCTATAAACATAGTAGGGGTATTCGTTAAATCGCTTAAATGCCTCTTATACCTATTAAACTTAAAATATGCTATTAACGTTAAAGATTATAAGAGGTATAAGGGTATTTAAACGAATACCCTTAACATTATAGTATATAACTTTTAGTAAAATAAAATGCAAAATGGAAAATTGCAAAAAAAAAATGTTGAGACAATTTTTCAAATTTCTTGTTGAAAAATATTTATGAAAAATTTTTCCTTAATTTTGATATAATTACAGAATTAAAAAAGCTTTGAAATATATAAAGGGTAAATTTATTTTGTTATAATTTGAATTATTAAAAATTAAAAAAAAAGTTATTTAAGCTTATTGATATTGAAAATGTTAAAAAAGTTTTACTGTTTTTGTCTTATTTGATAACATTTTTTATTAACATCATTCTAAATTAAGAGATGCCAAATGGCACCTGTTTAGGAAAACCTTTAAAAATTCTTGTAGGGCATTTATGAATGTATGTGTTTGTATATGTTTACAAATCGATAAAAAGGCTATGAAAATGAATATATCTTAACATACATGTTTATAACAGTTAACCATTTAGTTATTATTTTAATTATAATGAAAATTACATTGAAACTGTAGCTTACATATACAATTTAAACATAAAATAAATTTAAAAAAAACTAGTAAGAGCGCTATATTCGGCTATATCGAATCTTATATACCCGTCACTACGTTATCTATGTGTGTATATTAGTAAAATTTTTTTCAAAATACACAAACATTTTTTTGCTTTTTTCCCAATATAATCAAATTTGTGTTAAAAAAAAAACAAAAAAAATTAAATTTTTTTTTGCTAATATCTCGAAAAAAATCGAAAATTTTTTTCTTTAAAATTCCCCAAAAGACATGTCTGACACATACATATATATAAACATTTTTAAGTAAAAAAAAAAACTTTAAAAAAG
>NDXZ01083055.1:0-10999 GCA_003055125.1 Paykullia maculata | reverse complement strand
ATTGATCGATGATTCTGAATGAAGATGAAATCAATTCAACTATATTCAATAGGAAAAAAAATGGTAAAGTGGAATTAATTAAATGTGTGTAAATCGTGTTTTTAAATGTGAAGGGGGGAGGAAAAATTTAAATTTTATTATTTTCATTTAAATTTATAATTTTTGTTCCTGTAATGGATAAATTAAAGTTTCACGCTCATATCTTATAAATTAAGCAAAAAATTGGGCGTTTGAAAACCAAAATTGGGTCAAATTGACCTAAGGAGTGCAGAAGGGTTAAAAATACTTCACTATACTTATACACAAAAACACAAAGTACCATATAAATATACACATATACATATGCACATACAATCAACTCTTTGTACATGGATTTGGTTATGGTGAAAATCCTCTACAGAATACTTGTGCAGCATGATGGAACATTGCAACCATAGTCAATTTATATGTGAACTAAAATAAATTTCTTGCCATCTTCTCTCTTCAAACTAATAAATACCAAATGTGACCTCATTTAAGACTGTGTGTTTATGCGGCTATAGCTTTTGTATGTGTGCACTAGGATTTGTGTGCTTATTTAAGTGGGCATGTGTTTGTGTCTTTGGAGTTGTGTGTGACGAAGGATAACTATCAATGCGAGAAAATTATGTATAAACTAAAATATGCACATACGTTAAACAAGAAATGTAACCAATTTTGTTGGCTTTTAGATTTATAAACTTGAAGTTGAATTTGTCGTAGTATTTTTATATAAATTTTTTTATATTTCTCTTATATGCTTGTGTGTGTAAATGGGTGTGTATGTATTAAACAAACTTATAGCATTTTAAATATTATTTTCAAAAGTTTCCAGCTTTGCCTTTTATATTGGTTTAAATGTTTTTGCAACGATATTAAACTTTTCATCCACACAAGTACGTACAAGTGGTGCCTGTATATTCTACTCTTCGAGACCATCTCTTTCTATTTCTCTTTATTACTCTGCTAAATGATAAGTACATGTTTAATTTAGTATCATTCCAAACTTTAATTAAAGCCTAATATTATATTTCCTTTTCGTATATAAGTATACGTATGTATTTATGGGTTTGCCGTTGTATGTTTTTGTTTGCCAAAAGTTTTTTTATTTTTCCTTTTATTTAGGGGGAGATAAGATTAAATGCTGGACTAAGTTTTGCCTAATTTAATAAATGTTTGCGTATTTGTATCCCATTTGATAGTTTTTTACAGCCAATCTTTTTCATTATTACTATTACAGTGTTAAATCGAGAATAAAAATGGCAAATGTGTATATCAGTGGAATAAATAAATAGTAAACATTTACTAGGGCTTAGTGTGCAGATATACAAAGAACATGTTTAGAAATATAATTAAAGAATATTACAGCTTTTAAGAAGAAAAATTAGATATTTGCTAATTAAATGAATATTTTCTTAAATAAATATAAGTCTTATAAGATTAACACAGCTTGAATAACAAAGAATTAAAAAACATAACTCAGCAACCCACCCAAGGACAAGCTTTATTAATTTAGTGTAAATATTTTATGTTTTGTTATATATAGATATAGATTCTTTTTTTTAACTCATCTTAGGGCAATTCTATATATTTATAAAGTCTTAGCTTAGGGCGTAGAAGCTGCATAGAAAATGATTTTCACCCTTAGAAAATTACTGACTTGATGTGAAAAACACAAACAAAGAAAAAACACGGTTGTGTGTGATCACGGAATATAATCATAAAATAGTTAAAAAATACTATGGTCACTGAAATCATCGTCATAAACACATAAGTGTCAATATCATAGGTGAAAGAATCAACTAAACCTAGAGAAAAAATATGGATGAATATGGTCACGGTAATATGATTAAGGACTATTTTAAAATTCTATGATCACTGCAATTGTTATATGATTGCCACAATCATATTATGGCTGTAGTGCTATCTAACGTCAATACCAGGATCAAATATGTGGTTACAAGAATCATTATATGCTGGTCTTAATTGTAAACTTTATTACGGATAATCATAATTATTTTGCTCTCAGAATATATGTTAACCATAATCTATGGGCAATATATTTATGATTATCCGTAACCAAGTTTATAATTAGGACAAACAAAGTTGATTATATATTGTTAATTTGCATGTTTATGTTTATTTCAAATAATAATAAGTTGATTACGCCCAATTATAAATATGCTCTTAGGTTCGCATAGGCTGTGATCATATCTAGTGTCCATACTGAACCATATTTTTCTCTGGATGCAGGTGCGACAAAATTTTCGAACCACATTTCTTCTAAAAGAAACTTTGTATGCTATCCTTAAAAAACTGATTTCATTTCCAACTTAAGCTTCTTTTTTTATATTTAAATGCAATCAACTTAAGAATATATTTTTTTTCAAATTTTATCAAGCGTAGTGTAATGTTTTCTGTTATCTAAATTTCATTCATAGAAGACGCAAGCATAAGTCTGCCGTATAACGTTTCTATGAGTTCCTTTTAACTAAAAACACAAGCGGAACCTTTGCTTGTTCAATCAATAGTTAATTTATTATTGTCTTACATACTAATTTTACTAATCTACTTACTTGTCTAGTATTGAGTGGTTTTACATGCCACTCAATGTTTCTTATTCTATTTTTACTATTATTTACTTTACATATAGCGTCACATACATATCGTCATCATTATTCAAGTGAAAGTAATAATTGCAACATATGCAGTTCTAATTGACCCACATATGTTTGGCACATTTAATATTACTTTCACCCTACTTGTTATGTGACGGTATGTATGGAATTTGGTGAGTTATACTATAGGGCAATGTACACTTTTGAAGTACACTACAGTAGTTTTATATACAAAGTTGGTTGGTAGTAGGGTTTGGGAAACGGGAATTCCCGGGCGGGAATTCCCAAGAATGAACGTGCTACTATTCCCGGGGAAATTATACCTAAATTCCCGGGAAAACGGAAAATTAAAAACGTTCAGTATATGTATTTAGAAATTTACATATGTAATTAAACTAACTAACTTGGAAACTAAAAATTAAAAAGATTAATGTTTTTAACATTTTTACCGCTTTTTGATTATTAAGTGTTTAAATTATTTAGCAAATACAACTGTGTGTAAGAAACAAAAAATTAACATATTTTTTCTGAAAAAACTTTTTAATTTAAGTGAATAAATTGTTTTATTTAATGTTTTGTGATTTTATACCTACAACTTACGTATATATCTCGAAAACTTGATATAATTTATATTTATTATTAACGTTGTTCTTTTTTTATAATCAACATCGTATCTAAATGCTAATAATTTTTAAAAGTGAATGCAGAGTTTGTAAGAAGATTTTTTTAATTTTAATTAATCATTTTTTGTTAAAATACTTTATTTGAAAAATATTATACACAACATAGGAAAAATGTTTTATTTTAAACAAAATACATACATTACACTGCTTTACAAAATTTCAGTTTTTACCTGTTTCCTTACAAAAAATTATTTCTTTGTTGTATTTAAAAAAGAAATTTGGTATGAAAAATATTTTTTTTGGCACAAGTTTTACGATACTTTAAAACTACTGAGCAAATTCATTAACAATGTAAGCATATATTTAAGATAATTTTTTGTCGAGTTTTGGAAACAAGCAAAAACTTAAGTTTTGTAAAGTAGTATTATTTATGTATGCGCATAATTTTTTTTAAATAAAATTAGAAAATGTTTCTAATGTTGTGTAATATTTTATATTATAACTTAGAAACCTTTTTAAATCCCAACATAACACTTAGTGGCAATAAAAATAAAGGGTTCATCATTAAGACATAATTTTTTTAGAATTTTAGTAATACAACTTTTTGAAATAAATGTCCGCGAAATAAAAATCGCGAAATTAGATCATTTTTCTTATTAAGAAAAATAAGTTTTACACACTATTTGAAAGCAAATTTTACTGCCTGTTAAATAAGATCAACATAAATAACGCAACTAATATTGATCAAAATATATATGTACATATATGATTTTGTAAATCTACTTAAGTACATTTGTATCAATTTTTTGAAGTTTCAATTTGCTTTGTTTCGCGGCCTAAATGCCAGGGATAACTTCTGCACCAAATTTGATTAAATTTAAAAGGGCGAAGGTCCAAAATCGTCATTTTGTTGGTTGATTTTAAATGGAACAAGCCAATAATTACTTTCTATTTTTCGATTTTTAGTTTTATTTGGTTTTTAATTTTATTTGAATTTGTTTGTTTTTTTTGTTGTTGTTATTAACAACAAAATATACTTTAATAAAAGAATGAATTCTTAGCTATTTCTAGAGTTTTAATTAATTGAATATAAATTATTAAAAATAAAATATTCTTCCCGGGAATACCGGGAATTCTCGGGAACGCGATTTTTTCATTACCGTTTTCCAGGAAGCTAAAAAAACCGGGAAATCCCAAACCCTAGTTGGTAGGCTAAACAATAGGGAATTGTAAGACTTTTTGACCATGAACATTTTTTACAAAATTTTCTGTAAAAAAAATATATTCAATGGGTATTTAGTTATTAAAGTAAGATCTTAAATTTAGTTTTATTGTTCTCATTTACAAACAATTTTTTTCTGTAGGTAGATAAGATAAATTGATTCGAACATATCATTCCAAAAAAAAAAAGTAAGAGCGCTATATTCGGCTGTGCCAAATCTTATATACCCTTCCCTACGAGCGTTTATGTATGTATGTATTAACATGTCAGAAAGGTATTTAAAGTCTTACAAAAGTTGATTTTTTTATGATATTAATTTTAGTCCATATATGTTTTTCGCCCATATCTTTGCTGATTTTGGGCCAATTAGTTATTTTTTTTTAAATTTCCCAAAAAAGCAGGACTTATCCACAAATATGATAATTTTTTGCCTATATCTCGTTAATTTTTTTTTAATTTTCCAAAAGGCATTACAAAAATGTAATGATTTTTGTATAAAAATTAATTGTCGGATTTTGGTGATTTTAAATAGAATTTTGGGGAAATTTCTGATTGTTTGATACCAATAACGCGTCCGTACGACATCGATTTCAACAGATGGGCATGGGTAAATCAACTTCCCTATCTGTAAGGATTAAAAATATCTATAATTTATGGAGTTGCAAATGAATATTGTAGAAATTACAAACGGGATGACAGACCTAGATATACCCTTGTCATCTGTGGTAAAGGTTATAATCACAATATTATTATTTTATTTTTCGTATACTAAAACTCATTTCGTAAACTTTTAAATTGTTTGACAAAATTTTCTTACAAATATTTTGATTGGTTTCAATGCTAACACTGAAGCTTAAACAATATATTAAAAGGGAAATATATATATATATTTTTTTTTTTTGGAAATTAACTTATTTTGTCAGTATCTATTTCCTATCACAATCCCCATAAAAATATATATAAATTCCACAAACCATAAAAAACTAAATATTATTATCATTGAGCTATTTTTATTTATTGTTTATTCTTTAAAATATTTAAAATGCTACGACTTTCAACTGCCTCAAACAATTTGCCATTTCTAATAATGATATTGCGCCCTCCCTGTTATTAGACTTAAGCTTAATAACGTTTTTCGTATTTTGTTTTTTTTTCGAGAAAAATATTATTATTGAAATTCAATAACACACATTTGTATTACGGCTTTGTGCATATTTGTGTTTGTGTGTTTATTCAGGATTCTGAAATTTGTTCAAAACACATGTACTCAAATTTAACAACTTTATGTGCCTGTATGTGACTTCACATTTGCCGCTATTTTCTTCCCCTTATCAGGGGAAAATAAAACATAATTCCAATATGACGACTTTTGTACGCGAATGGAAAAATATTAAAATAAATCGGTATTTCTTCACATCATTTCAATGCCAACAAATTGTATTTACGCTGTTTTTGGCACAACTTTTTTTGTTTGTACTTTTTTTTCACTTATTACGATGTTTTTGTTATTGTGTTCATAAATGGTTTACATAAATTTCATACAGCCTTAAGTTATATGACTGCTAACGATGAACGAAGTTTGATCCCTTTTAACAATAAGCACAAATATCTATACAAACACATATTAGGCACTGGTGTACGAGAATATGCTCCACGCAGACCTTGAATGTAGTTACGTGTTGATAGAATATTTCGACTAAAAAGTTTTATATTCATACCTGAATTATAAAAGGGGTAAATTTTATATATATTAAGGCCAAACATATTATTAAATCTCGTTTACGAAGTCTTGATGACATACATAAATTTATGGTTTGTATCGCAGTAGATAATTTCAAAACTGTTTAGAAAAGTATTTTTGATATCGATTTTTCCACAAAGCACAGATAGAGAAACAAAGTTTTTTTTTTTGTTAAAAGTATAACAAGAATATTGTTAATAGCGGCTTTAATCGGTTTGGAACCTTTATGATGTAAATAGCAGAAATATTATTAAAAAAATACGTTTTGGGTTTCCTACTTAAAAATATAAACAAATTCAGTGAATCAAATCAAAATTTCTAAATAAATTACATTTTGATTACACTAAACTTAAGTTTATCATCGGGAAAAAATAAGTGTCGTTTTTGATATTGTTTAACGAGAAAAATTCTAATTTTCGCAAGACTCTTTTACACTTGAATAGCTTTGCTGGTTAGGTTAGGCAACAGGCATTCTTGAAAGGGAAATTATTTAATTGTGTGCTTTAGCTCACATTGTAATACCAGTAAAGTATATAAAAAAAAACAATATGTAAATGATATCTTTTTGCGGGATATTATAAAAAAAGATCGTAGTTAGTAGAGGAGAGCAATAGAAAGATTAAAAAAACTTTGGCATCGAAAAACCAGCCAATTTTCCATGTAGAAGCGCGACAATAGCAAAAGACGTGTTCTATTGACATCTTCGTCTGAACATCTTTTGTGGAATTCTTGTTATGGCAAGAGAAACCTCATAGCGAGCGTATGAAATCTTTAGTGTCTGGTTACAGCTGTCACGGTATCTTTCAGTTGCATTCTACAAAACCTTTCTAGATATACATATATAAAGCCAGGGAAAAAATTATGGTTTTCGATATCCTTCGAAATTTTGTTCGATCGATCAATTTTTCTTCACATTTAGTATAGAAATTCCAATTAGAATTTTTTATTTTCAATTGATATCGAATGCCGTAATATGCTCCCAGGTTTATCATTGGCCACATCATCATATTAAAAGAACATGATAGTTAATTACTAAATGAAAGCAGTGCTTTATTGTGTATAGCATCATGGATCATCCGTTTGCGAGCAGGAGATGGGATGCGGCAAGATCGTCATCTTTGCGCCTAATCCCATTTCCTGCCCAATCCCGGTCGCTATTTTTGATTAGTATGAATTTTTAATGATCTGCCATCTCATTTAAGAATGTTGGTTTAAAATTTTGTTAACGTTTTGAAAAGTCATTGTAATAGAAGGCGTTAATGTTTTTAAAATGTCCAAAGACAGTCTCCCAAAATCTAGATGCTATTGCAGCAGCAAAACTTTAATTATATTTAAGAAATTATAAGAAAATTAAATAATCTGGCCACTTTTATTAAACCAAAATTTTGATCTCTCAAAATATACCTTTAAAAACTAGCACCAATTTTGGAACTTTCCTTATTATTGTGAAATTTTACAAATAGAGAATCGGAGTAATATTGTCTAAAAAGCGATTAAGGATAATTCATCATTCTCTTGTATTTTGCTTAATTTTAATAGTTGCCAGCATAGATTTTGGACACCTCCCTCTTCTCGATATTCTGGTAAATTTTGTTCTGACTTAACTAGTCGTAGAAATTATGAATGTTGGCAACAATTCGATAACCATAGTTTACTTTAGTTAAAATTTATGAGTTCAATAAAAGACACTTAAATTCAACACTAAAAATAATGATCTAGAAGTGCTAATACTAAAACAGTAACTGGTTTTGTAAATGCATCCCACTCGGCTACTGTTAAGAAACTAACTTTTTCAGATTATTTTTAAATTAATAATGAAAATTATTACAATTTAAATGATTTCTTTTAAAATAAGAAATTTTCAACGAACTCGAGCAGAAATAAAATATACAAAATTATATTCTGATTTTCTTTAACTTTAAAAATGCAGGGCTCATATATGTGTTTGTATAAATGTTCAAAAACGCACATATGAGATTTATGTTCTGACTTGTTCATATCTGTGATAGAAAGAAATAAGGCGCAATTTATAATGGCGCTGTTATATTTGGCATGAATATATACTACACGCAGGTTAAAAATATTGCAAAAGTATTACATCAACATTAACAAAGATATGTGATTGCGAAAATCTATAGGAAATGATATCAACACATTTCGAGAATAAAATACATAATACTCTAATCTAAGTATGTATTAAACATACACACACATACATACAAAAACTGGTTTACACAATTTTTTTTTTAACTGAGAAAATTTCATAGGATTTTAAGACGCCCAAGTAAACAAAAACTTTTAAAGATAGGAAAAATTTATAAAATTATTCAGAAGGTATCATAAGTAATGTATTTATCATTGAGTTGTTAAAGGAAGAATGTTTCTACTTTAATTTCTTTCCCTCGAATTTACTGTTTTCAACTTCTGATGTTCCAATACTAATATATTTATATTTAGATATGTTATATGGAGATATTTAAACATGATAACTTAACCCTAGATTGGTATACAATTGTCGAATCGACGAACACCTCTTTTATGTTTCTGTTCTCTTTTGTTTCTTTACACGTAACACTCTGATTTTCTCTGTAGCTCTTGTCAACAATCTGCTTTTGTTGGTGTGTGGTCATAAGTTATTGTTCGACGCTTAAAAGTAAGTTTTTTTTAAGTTCCTGGAGCTCACATTGTCGCTTCGACGAAGAATACCATTTAACATGTAACGAAAATACTGACTATTCCTACATTGCAAACTAATTTAACCCTAGATTGGTATACATTTGTTGGTTCTCTTGTTCTCTTTTGTCTCTTTACACGTAACACTCTAATTTTCTCTTATCATTTAATTACCATTTAAAACACCTTTAGGAAGAAAATAAATTACTTTCCTTTAACAAAATATCCATGGTTACGTAATTATGTAAATGTAAATTTGATGTTTGTCGATTCAGCAAAGTTTACCGATAAAGGGATAAATTTAGGTGTACCAATCTAGGGTTAATTGAAGTGTTTTCTTAATTAAAAATTTAAATATATGTTTAATTAAAAAGGCTTGTTAAATTGTTTTAGTCTCAAATTATTATGTCCGTCTATATGTGTGTCTGAAAATTCACGCTTATTTTTTTAGTTTAATTACAGGTAAACTGCACCCTTTTAGTTATATATGTTATCGGTTCTCAAGTTTGCCGAACTCTTAAAAAAAATATCTCCTTTAAATTAGGTTTTAACCTCTAGAACCTAAAATGCAATGGCTACATGTTTTTTATTAATACAAATATATTTAGTGGTTTGTCAGTGCTCTACGCTCTTTCCTTAAATTATTGTGGTGTAGTGTATAAAATAGTTTGGCTTAACTGGCTTTCACTATCTATTTTATTTCCTTTTTTGTTTGTAAAAGGATTTTATATATATTTTTTTTCAATTTTAATACTTGATAAATCTTTTCCGTTTCGTTTATTTGCACCAAAAATAAATACAAAAAAGGAAAATCGTGGAATTTCAACATTAAACGGGGTCGCATGATTTTTATTTCGGTTTTATTTCTCTCGCACTTTTATAACCATTTCACAAAATAACGTCTATACTTTTTGTAAAGATGGCTTAAGGATAAAAAATATTCATTGTAGGAAAAAATTATATTATTAAATTTACCAAAGACGAAGGAGCATTTTATGTTAAAAATTGCAACCTAAATCTGTGTGTATTTGCGTTAAAAAAGTTGTAAAATAATGTTTAGGAATCTTTAGAAAAACAAGAGAATCACAAGAGGGAAAATATTCATGAGTTTAAGCTTAAATATTAAGCAGCTTAGAGATATATTTTACAGCGAGATATTTATGTTTGTATATAAACGAAATTGATTTGAATAAAGATGCCACTTAAATTATGAATATTTAAATGCTAGTTATCTTAAGACACACATAAATAAAAAAATGCATTAAAAAAAATCCGATAAAAACAACTTGTTAAAAATGTTTTAATTAAAATAATAAAAGATATGCCTATCGAATTAAATATCTAGCGTCATTAAATAAATTGTTTATCGATATAAAAAGTATTTTTGTTTCATTAACTTCTTTAGAAAATGTTTAAGACTAGCAATTGCATTACAAAAAAAATCTGTCTTCCCAAAATTATCATAACAAAGAAAAAAAACTTATTTAAAGCGCTAAAAGGAAAAAAGGAGTTTCTAAAATAATAAAAAGTGCACCCGACAAAATTGGTTGCGGCAATATTAATGCCTACGCGTTATTTCAATTTGGAATCGAACAAAATGCGATTGCGGTTAAACAAAAAAACATGGGAAAATTTAATTTTAGTTAACATTTTAATTTACCTAAAAATTAGTTTAATTTTAATTTTTGCCACCTCTTCTTAAACCTTTTAACAATTTTGAGTATTTCTTATACTAAATCGAAGAAGTAAACTTTTTTGATACAAACATTTCAAAATTATGCAAACAAAACTGGAAATAAACTTTATTTACACGTGCATACATACATCCACACATACAAACAAATTTATTATGTTTTAACAAAAACACATCCTTGTGTTGCACTTTGGCACTTCAACAAAAAAATATTCCCATCTGTAGACAATCTAATGTTGTATTTGTGTTATCACTTAGTAACTTCTCATGTTGCCATAATCAAGTTTCCATGGAATTGCATGTGCGACTGCTTGTATCTTTTCAGATTGTAAGTTTAATTTTACCGCAACAAGTTTAAAACAAATGAAGGGAAAACAAGTAAGAGCGCTATATTCGGCTATGCCGAATCTT